>CM061062.1:249201115-249248253 GCA_030762895.1 Sophora flavescens
CTAGTTATCTTATGATGGCCGAACCTACGAGGTTTATGGACCTAGGATATTTTGTTTTTATTTTCAATATGATCATGGATTTGAGCACCCAAATACACCGGATGCAAAATCTAATAGATTGGAAGGTTTTAAAGTTTTCTAACCTATTTTACTATACAAGGCTGAAACTCAACCTAAGAGTTTGATGATTTTATTCAATATTTTCAAGTTATAACAAATTATCAAGTCACTCTAGAACCTAAGAGCAGCATCTAAAATCTTAGAGTGTGAATGAAACTCAACCCTCATTGGGATTTAAATGGTTGAACCTACCTAATGAGAACATAGATGAGTTTATTTGATTTTTAGCTAGCTTTATGTTGTTTGGTTGAAGGGAAAAGCACACCTCGTGGCCTGGACAATCCAGGAGCCGAGAATTCGAGCCAAAGTGATAACCTCGAGTGTGGGGAAAGAATCAACCCATCGTCTAATCACCATAAGTAGTAGATTATGGCAATTATGTAGGGCGACTCAAAACTTACTAGAAGTCGAATAGTCGACAAGACCTTAATCAGTTTAAATTGCTTTTATGAAACACCCATGGTGATCTTCGGATTGCATGTCGATCGATATTAGGTCGATAAGCTGAGATCATTGATGGTTGATTGAGTTTTATTACCTTTATTGAACTGATTTAGTGCTACGCTGATGTTATGAAATATCTTTGATCGATTTGATGTTATGCATGATCCTGGCAAGGGGCATTTACTTTATGCTTAGTGGATTGCTTAATATATAAATATGTGCTCCAAGAGATGAGTTGTTTGGGTGTGAGGATCATGATGATTTTTAGAGGTGCCTTCAACCTACATGAAATATGTTAAAGAGGTGTCATGGACATGTAGCATGTTTGTGTCTTGACAGGTTAAGGCACTAGGTTATGACCATAGAAGTCTCAAGCAGGTTAATAAGTTGTGTTGTTTCTATAACCGTATGGGATACATAGTTAATCTGGTCCTTAACGCTCCAAAGGTAAACTTAACTTGTGCAGCTACGCAGTGTCATTGCTTTGCATGAGCACTGGGAAAGGACGGAAAGCGCAGACCGATCATCATGCAATGTAGTAACGCTTATGCGAGCCGTTTACCATGGTGATGGTGTGCACCGATAATCGCAAATGTGAGTGTCGTCGGTGAATGAGCACCCATGTCGTGGTGTGCACCGTTTAATGTGCAGCTATACACTAGTGCAGAGAAAAAGGATTCTACATCGAGCCACATTACTCCGCTTAGTATAAACCGATGTGTAAAACTATACAGCAGCATTTTTGAAATTAAACAGTATTACACATCTGGCTTAGAGAATAACTCATGTGTAAACTTTTCCACACTCTGCTATTTATAACATGTGTAAAATTAAAATAAAAAACTAAAACTCCTAATTTTTATTCCACACCTTGCCTCAAACCGATGCGTAAAATGGTGAAAAATCACACCTGCTTTTAAATAACCGATGTATAAAAATTATAAAAAGAAAAAATAGAAATTTAGATTTTTTATTTTTACACATCGGTTTTTATTAACCGATGTATAAAATTTAAAAGAAAACTAAAATTTAAAAGTTTATTATTTACACATCGGGTTTTGTCATAATCGGCGTGTATAAGATATTGAATACACGGCTTTCTATAACCGATGCGTATTAGTCCTAATTTTTCTATTTCTCCTCGTGTTTTGCGCTCATTCTTCGGGGCCAACGCACTTAAACACAACACTTCTCCATCTCGCTAACGCTGGGCCATTGTTTCTCGCTCACAGTCACCGCTTTTCCATCTCTCTCACCGCACTCACATCCGCGAGCTAACCTCGTGTACGCGCCTCTCTCTCATTCTCATTCTTCTCCGTGAGATTTCTTCTCCATTCTCTCTCTCTCGCATTTCCTTCTTCTCATTCTCTCGATCTCTTTCTTTCTTCTCTCTCTCGGCCTCCCTTCTTCACGCCCTTTTTCCCCTTTCAATAGTAGACAAAGAAGACCACCTGGGATCGCGAGCCTTCATTTTCTGGGTCAGAAGAGAACCACCGAGAACGATCATCCGCGAGCTACCCTCGCTTGGGCGTGAAGAGCGCCATTTTGCTCGTCCCTCGTATATTTGTTTCTTGTTTAGAAAAGTTAAGAACTTTGACTAAATGGTTGGATAATATACTTGTACGTATAATTGCTCCAAGACTGGATTTTTCCAGTTGGTGGTATCACCCGTCATTTACTGCATACGCTTCCTGTCACTGCCAGGGCCGTGACGATTCGCTTGGAGGCTTCACCGGTTGTTCTCACTACGTGATTACCTATCACGCAAGGCCGTGATCGGGCCCTCGCTCGTGAGGTCCGGTTCAATGGCATGTCACTTGACGGCTATCACGCTGTGCCGGGATAGGTCTGGCCGAGGTTGTTTCATCAAGTTGGTCTCGTCACTTATTGCGATCACCATCACGCCAGGCCGTGATCGGGCCTCGCTCGCGGAGGGTCCTGGTTCACGGTATGTCACTTACTGGTGATGGCCATCACGCTAAAAAAGCCGTGATAGGTTCTCATTGGAGGCTGCTTTCATCGTTGGTCTCGTTACCTGGCCAGTATCTCACCATCACTTCGCCAGCCGTGATCGCCCGCCCGTGAGGACCGTGGGGTACAACCTGACATGTCACTTGCCGTGATGGGCATCAATGATACCGTCACCAGTTCGACTTTTCCATTCTTTCTTTTAAGTTTCATACTCGATCACTACCGTGACGGCTTTCAAGGCTAGGCCGGAAGTGGCTCTGCTTGGCCAATTTTCTTCACTTTTTCAAGCCCCATCTTCCATGCAAGCTACATAAATAGTAAAGCCTTAGTTTCCGTTTGAGATGCAATACTAATGAGCCGACGCGGTACGCGCTTAATGTACCGCTCATCGTGTTCGATCTTGAATTATCCTAGTAGATTGTTGGGGAAAAACTTTTTCTTAATTCAGTTAAAATAGTTATTCATTGGTTCTAATGTTATATACTGATAAAAGTTCGGATTGATACATTTCCTTTCTGCTTCTCCCAGTGCATACTTTATCGTGGTGGATGTCATCGCTATTTCAAGTAGTGTACGCTCGAGACCGCGGAAATGCTGGCTAAATTTTTGTCGAAATATGCAGTACGAGAGTTAAGGACTAATCAATCATCGTTGGAAAAGTTTCTTCTCGAACGGGATAGTATTACACCGTCATAAGAAGTGGTTGATGAATATGTTGGACTAAGTAAAATGGCTGTATCAGTTTAGTCATGGATCACGCCGATGAATGCTGACTAGATAAGTGATGAGGATGAATGGAGGAACATTTTCTGGCGCTTGCAAAAACAAATGCTCCATAAAGGGGTAACTGGGGCGTTTTATTGTCCTCGTAAGTTAACCTGCTTGAATGAGAGACACTGGAAGCCGAGAGATGATGTGATCACCCATATTTATGGGGATTTAGAAGAGGGCAACACGGAGACATGCCATGGTGAATCGTTAGACAAAGCCGAGGTGTCTGAGCAAAGAGGAAGTTGATACGACGTGGAAAATGACGATGGACTAGTGGTGTGTGAGGACATGATCCGTGATGCTGGGCAAGAAGTCTTTCTACTGCCATATGCATACGACATTTGTGCGTTGATGCCAGTTGGCTTTTGTATCCTGGTGCACTAATTTCACACTATTATCACGGCAGTCAGATTGTTCAATGTGAAGGTTAGAAATTGGTGAGCCGATAAAAGCTTTACCGAATGTTTGAGTTGTTGAAAGAAATGCTTCCGTTATATAATACATTGCCATCTCTTTAAACTACAGGCTGTGCTAAGATATTGCGTCCATGTGCATGTGGAGTATAAGAAAATACACGCTGTCTCTGACTGATTTGCTATTGTACGTAGAAAGAGTTTGAAGATATACAGGGGCGCCCTCAAAAAGGGGTATCACGCTATGTGCTGAAGGGATGGTGAATTCTAGTCGTTATGTGGTCACTGTAAGCGGTCCTCCGCCGAAGGTGTTATGGTATCTTCCCCGCGGATTCCGCTAAGCTCAAGTGCATTGTTTGCCAATGTAAATGACGCGAAAGAACATTAGATGGCATGCGATGAGAGGAAGTGTGATGACAATTGGCCATCCCAATGCATTCTTCATAATGGAAGAGAATTTATTAGTTTGTTTCCTGGGATTTTCGTGCAACGAGCCCAGAACTCAAAGCTTGGACTCGCTTACCTATGGAATAAAACCATATGGAAACTTAAGTAGTATTCATAGTTCATGGCCCTGTTTCTTCTTGTAATTTAAAACCTGCCTCCTTGGTCAGGTACGAAGCGCAAATACATTATGTTAAGTAATGATGATTTCTGTCCTAAACAGCCAGGAAATGATATTGATGTTTATCTGAGTCCCTTGATTGAAGACTTGAGAATGATGTGGGATGAAGGCGTTGATGTGATTGACGGTATTGCCATGAGACATTCAGATTGCGTGCCATGTTATTTTGCACCATCAATGACTTTCCAAAGATACGGAACCTGTGTGGGTATAGTGTTAAGGGCATAAAGCATGTCCAATATGTGAAGAAGGCACATGTTACCATCAACTCCAAAGAGGTGACCACCTTCCTCCGGCCGGATATTTCTCCCAGCAACCCTCCTATCAGAAGAGAACACTATGGACTTCCTGAGAATGAAATTGCTCCATGGCCTTGACTCGGAGAGCAAGTTTATGAAAGGGTGAACAACACTAATGTTATCTATGGGAAGACCCACAAGAAGGCTACCAAGAAGAAAATATGGAGAAAGAGGTCGATCTTCTTTGATCTTCCATACGGTGCAAGCTTGATGTAAGACATTGTATTGATGTGATGCATGTAGAGAAAAATGTGTGTGACAGTTTAATCGAACACTTCTCAACATTCAAGGCAAGACAAAGGATGGCGTGAATGCTCGTCTGGATCTAGTTGCGATGGGTATACGAGAGCAATTTGCTCCACTTAAAGTGGGGGATAAGAAGACTTATTTGCCCCCAGCATGTCATACTTTATCAAAAAAAGATAAAAGAAGTTTCGTGAATATCTACAGGAGTCAAAGTGCCACGAGGTTACTCTCCAAATATCAGAAGACTTGTCTCAATGAAATATCTCAAATTAGTTGGCTTAAAGTCTCATGATTGTCATGTCTTGATGCAACAACTACTACCGATGGCCAGTCGTGACATATTGCCTAAAAAAGTCAGACATGCCATTACTAGGTTATGCTTATTCTTCAATGCTATATGTAGCAAGGTCATTGACACTAAAATTTGGATGAGTTGGAAAATGAGGCAGCCATTGTCTTGTGCCAATTGAGATGTATTTTCCACCTTCATTTTTGACATCATGGTTCATTTGATTGTTCATCTAGTGAGGGAGATTAGATTGTGCGGTCCCGTTTATTTAAGGTGGATGTACCCGCTGAGCGATACATGAAGATCCCGGAAAGGATATATGAAAAATCCACACCGTCCCGAAGCATCTATTGTTGAAAGGTATGTTGCGAAGAAACTATTGAGTTTTGTACAGACTACATGTCAAGTGGCTAACCCGTAGGGCTTCCGGAAGTCTCGTCACGAAGGAAGATATGATGGTAAGGGTACACGAGGTATCACCGTTAAGAGCATGGATCGGGAGGAAATTGCTTCACATATATTTGTATATATTGAATAACACCGATGAGGTTGAACCATACTTATGTGAGCATAAAAGCATTATCAATGAAACTTACCCTAGAATGAATGAAAAATGGTGTTTGAACAAGCATAACAAGACTTTCTTGAAATGGTTTAAAGAAAAAAATTGCAAAGGATGGTAATCGCTTCGCTACATTAAAATGGCTAGCACAGGGCCTAACTTTGATGTCATATGCTGGAGTGGGTATGATATCAATAAGTTTTCCTTCTATACAAAGTCCCAGGATGACAAAAGTACTATGCAAACAGTGGAAGTTGTGGTCGTCAGCCGAGTCCATGCATTCTCTAGTTCGAAAGATAAAACCCCCGTATGGCATCGCTTCATACTTTGGAATCATTGAAGAGATATGGGAGGTTGATTACACGAAGTTTAGAGCACTGTTTTTAAATGTCGCTGGGTCACTAGTAACAATGGTGTGCAAACCGATGAGTTAGATTCAAATTGGTGGACCTTAGTAAGGTAGGTAATAAAGAGGAACCTTTCATCATGGCATCCCAAGAAAAACAAGTGTTTTATATCCGTGATCCTTCTAACAAAAGGTGTTAAGTGGTTCTCCAGTGAAAAAAAATGTATAACTGTAGTTAGGGAAATCACGATTCAACACTTGATATTTCTGATACTCAATCTATCTCAACACGAGTGACTAATTTAAATGATGAAAATGAAGTGGATGATGTACATGCTACTCGTAATGATATCCAAGAAGTTTTTTGGGAGAACTTTACTAATTGTCCTCAAAATAAGTTTAGTTTGATATTACAATCAAGTTTGGCATATTATATTTTTTAGTTTATATTTATATGTTATGTTTATGTTCGTTTATTGATTTTTATAAGTTATGTTTGATATTTATCCCGACATACTAACAAGTTTTTTTTTTGTTTTGGGTTTAAACAGTATACATGGCTGATCACGAGGATACCCTCCTTCATGCATGGTCGAGACCCCGGCTTCACGGTGAGAGAGGAGTACGCCGTGCCACGGATCAGGAATTTGACTGCCAACCGTGGGTCAAATCAAAGGATAAGAGTAGACTTTGATAATAACCTCAAACCTATTGGGCCAATGGAAGATCAGCTTAACAGCTTTGTGGCGACCCTTGCTAGGAACAAAGCCCATTATACTCATTGATAGGTGGAAAGATGTACCGACTCGGACGTGAAGGAGCAGATATGAGAGTATTCGGCATCTATACTTCTACGTCCCGTGTTTGTCTGTATCTACTTTATTTTTATCTTAATAATATCATACAGTAATTCGTTGATTCTTTTGGTCTTAATGTAGTTGACCTTTGACATACCGGATACATATGCTATGAAGAAGTGTTTGCTAAAGTATGTTGGAGATCGTTGGAGGGCTTTTAAGGTCGACCTGGGAAGATACTATATATTCAATCCAAAAAGTAAAAAAAAAAACCACTTGAGGTGTATCCGTTTCTTGACAAGGCGACGTGGGATCGCTTTGTTCAGAGCCGACATGATCCCAGCTTTCAGGTTAACTTATTAAATTTGTCTCTAAATTTATGTAATTGCATTAATTTCATTTACTTATGTAATTTAATTGTCTTTTATTTATAACAGGAGAAGAGGAAAAAGTGCAAAAAACCAAAGCAAGAATGTCTACCCCCATGTCATGTCTCGTGGGGGATATAAAAAGCTTGTTCGAAGAAATGGTTGAAGAGGAAAAGAAAGCACGCCGGGCAGCGATCTCAAAGCGGATCCTAATGCCGAAACTCTTCCGTGAGGTTGTTGATCCACCTCCACCCCCACGCCATCGCTCATGGAAGAGGGGGCCGACAAAGAAAAACGGACAATATACATCCGAGGAGGCCCCCAAGTAGCTGAGAAGATTGTAAGTATAGTTTGTTGTAATTTGTCATTTTAAGATTGTTACCGAATTGTAATGTGACCTGATATTTTATGTGATAGGATGCCTTGGATGATCAGCTAACCCAAGGAACCTTTGTTCCTAGAGGACGCGATGATATCTTATCTACTGCCATCGGTAAACCAGACCACCCGGGCCGTGTCATTGGTGTTGGATGGGGAGTCGGCATTCGCCAATACCATGATTCATCTTCACACCAATGCCACAGGGATGTTGAAGAATATAGAGCACGACTAAAACAGGAGATTGCAGTTGAGCTTCGATAGGAGATGGCCGAGCAGTTTACCCAGCAGATGGCAATATTGACTTCTATGTCCCAGCAGATGACAACCGATGTCCAACCCTCTATCCAACCCTCTGTCCATGTGAGCACTAAGGGCTCATGTGATCCTCATCATCATCCTGAAAATGATGATGATGGTGATGCTGCTGATGGTGATGCTGTTGCTGCTGCTGCTGATGATGATGATGATGATGACGACCCTGATAGGTGTGAGCTGTATGTTGATGATCATCATCATCGCCGCTTAGTGGCATTGGGTAGGGCACATAATAACTTAGGTAATACCATACACCACCAGTTATTAATGGGATGATCATCCGAGGGTCGGTGTTGAGATTATTCGAGATGTTGATGCTCAAGTCCCTGTGCCCACCGAGGAGGTTCAAACAATGGGTCGAGGCCCCAGTAACTTCATCCTCGCCAAGAAGACCGGCCAACTTTCTTGTTGCATCCGAGGTATTCGGTTAGTTGTGTTTTTCTATATTCATAGTTGAAATAATTTATTATTGTTTAAAGATAATGCTTTATTTTTATTCGTTATAGGATGTTGGAAATGATATTGTGCCTAAAAGGTCGGATCTATGAAGACCGAGAGATGTCCGCTCTTGCCAAGGTATTCATTTGACCATTTAGTTAATAACGAATTAAATAACTTAATTATCCGTGATTACTAATATATATCTATGTTGTTTAGGGATCGACAAAGGGGCACCGCCATGGTGATGTTTTTAAAGTTCTTACGGCTATACAGATGTCACCATGGAGAATGACGCCGCCTTGGTAAGGTGGAACATGATGCCCGCTCACAGTGAACTTGTATATACCAAAGAAGGAACTTATGGAGATGGTACTCAATAAAGAAATGGCCAGTTCTGCACACATATCGTTTTGGTGCACGTAAGTACATTTTATTTATAAGTTAAGTACGTAATTAATTTTTAAATACTATGATAATTAACATGTTTTTCCAATATATTAGGTATCAGATCGTATGTTAGTCGATCGGGAGGTAACCTCGCCTCTATATGGGTTCATTGACCCCATGTTCATTCAGGGTGATGTTCTCCCAGCATCGGAAGACCTTGGCCACTACCATACGTGATATACTTGCCCGAGACGATCATCAATTCTATCTTGCGCCTTATCTCAATAAGTAAGTACCGGTATTATTTAAGTATAACTATATATGACTTAGTCTACCAATCGTCCGCAAATACAACGAAGCATTGGCAATTGGTTTTGTACCCAAGAATGAACATCGGGTCTTCTTCTCTCATTGGGAAATAAGTCATTAATCAATCGAAGACGATCATCAAACGTAAGCATTAAAATACCTTATAATCAGAATGCAGCTTGTTTTAATTATCTGAAATCTATTAGATATACTTTAATTAATGTTTTTGTCATGATAGGTCTATTAATGCAACCCACATGTTTCATGGTGAAAGGCGACTCTGCCATCGATGGATTATTCCCAGTAAGATATTTATTAGTTCAAATGCATCAAATGCAGTGGGTACAATAACTGATTTCTATTTTATTTAATTCCTCATATTCTAATGGGTTTCATTTGTACGTAGTCACGTATACAATGTGGGTCATGGGAATGTGGCTACTATGTGATGCAAAGTGGATGTTGGAAATTATCTCCCTCCCGGATCACCGAAAGATGGCACGAGGTAAATGTTAATTGACACAATTAGAAGTAATAGTATAGATTCGTTATATGTTTTATGTTAGTTTATTACTTAAAAGATATAATCTTTTGTCCAATTAAACTTGCGATATTCAACAATCCAGCTCTCCATTATCTCGATTCGACATCAACAACATAAAGAGGCGTTGGGCAACTTTCTTTCTTGAAGTGTACCAACCATAGTTTGTATATATGTAGTTAGTTTAAAAACTTATCATGTACTAGCTATAGTGTACCTTTGACTGATGATATGTATTAGTGCTCAGGTCTGGTTCAATTCTTCTTCTCTCGTGTTTTGATGTAGCCTTGATAAAGTGTTGTATCATTCGAAATTAATTAGGCCTGATGCCCTCTGTTTTCAAATTCTGTGCTCACTAGTCATTTGATGAAATGTCAGTATTTTTAACTATATGTGTAAGAGTTGATTGTTTGTGCCAAGAAAATTGAATGAAGTATGTTTTGCTTTTGATATGGTTAAAACTTTGTTGCAATTGTGTCAAAACTGGTTTGGTGTTCTGTTGTTGTTTCTTGTTTGATCAGGGTACTGCTGGTTTGTTAGCTTAAACAAGTTCCTGGAATTCATGGTTATGAATTAGTAAGTTCTCTTACTTTACCAATTAGTTTGCCTTGCTCCATTTGTTATCTAACCTGCATGTGATGCCTAAATCACGTGTGGTTAATGCCTTTTTGTTTCTTGTCATCGAATGAACTATAAAAATTGTGTCTTCCAATTGTATGTGGCTGCTTGTTATCATTTTCTACTAGTTTGGTGCAATAACTACATTATGTTTACCCCAAAATTTACAAGTATGTTATTCTGGTATTGATCTGCATTATCAAACAGGGGAAAGGAATGATTGAAATGTAAATAACGAGATAAAAAAAAGAGATTTTACATATCGGTTCTTCAAAAACCGATGTGTAAATTTCACTACACATCGGTTTTATTCAAAACCGATGTGTGAATTTCACTTTACACATCTGGTTCGAGTAAAACCATTTGGAAAGTAAATTTCCACATCGGTTTTGGGGAAAACCGATGTGGAGTGAATTTCCAATCGCTTATCAATTGACAAATTAATTTCTTCCACATCGGTTAAAAGAAAACGTTTAAAATATACTTTAGACATCGGTTTTATAACCGGCGTAAAATAAATGTGAAATTACATTGGCCGTTTCCACATCAGCTTGAAAACCAGTGTGCAAAGCCATAAATAACCGACGGAATCCTTTTCCGCACTAGTGTCGGTTATTTACAACTATAAATTTGCCACTAGATAGCATATGGAAATGAAGCAGCCATAGTGTCCAATGCCTTGTAAGATTTTTGGTCTATATGAGTCTTGTACAAGACTTAGTATATTTGATTTATCAATAATTTTTTTGTTTTCCCTCCTAAATTTCCGACATTGTAAAAGCCGTAATGACCATTAGAATTTGGAGAATTTTATGGTGCCTTGGAAGATCGGAAGATGCATTGGGCAGCTTTTGTATTGACCAATAGATGAATAGTCTTGTATTTAATAAAGTCAAGTCAAAGTTTTATTTTTTACCTTGGAATTTTTGCTTTACTGATTTGTCCCTATTAATTAAATCTGTATTTTACTTTGATTATTTAAAATAAAATAAAAACTTTTTTAAAAATACGTTTTATTTTCATTTTGTAGAAATCAAATCTTTGTTACCACATGAACCCTAATCCCCCTTCACCCCAAGTTCATTCGTTTCCATTCTCCCCTTCGAGGCATACACATCATGTAGGAATTTGTTGTATTGTATCAAGGGAATTTTGTATTTGCCTATCCATCTGAACTCTTATTTGTTGGTGTTTTGAAATGTGGGGACCAACCAAGTGGTGTTACATAGAGGGCGTGTGTTGCTGGTTTTGGTCTTGCAGTGTTGGCATACCTAGTTACATAGGGAGATGTCTTGAATCTGGGTAGTGAAGAAAAAGGAGAAATTGTGAGAAAGAAATGGGTTCCCAAAACAACCGTACAAACACCCTTTTTTGTGCGTTTTAAAAAAATGTCGAACCACTTCTCGCAAGTTGGGTAAACCCGGTGGGAGGTAGGTGATGAAGTTGAAAAGTTGTACTCGCTCTAATAAACTTTAAATAAAAATAAGTGTAACATAATGACATCAAGTCGATGTTGGTACAGTGGCGACACCGCTTTATTGTATATTGTACTAGAGTTCTTGCTCATGCACTGCACGGGGATTAGCGTTACAAAAAGATAAAATATACACCGAATTTTTTTTGGTAAGTAAGGAAAGAAAAGAAAGCCAACACAAAACATACACTGGATAAATTAAATTGAAGTATAAGATTTGAGCATCGTTTGATAGGAGATATAAATAATTTCGCAAAACACATAAATTTTGTCAACGAGCTTAATAATTATAGAGAAAAAAATTTCTTCATATTTTTTAAACATTTGGTCCCCCACCCCCTTTATCTATCATATTTTCTTCATTGCCCCCTCTATCTTTCACATAAATTTTAAGAATTCTTTGTAATTTGAAAATAAAAAAATGGGAGGTTGAAATTAATTCTCTGTTTTTTTCCAAGTAAGAAAGAATCAATTAAATTAAAAGAAGGATAAGCATTCAATATAGATATCAAACGGTTGGCAGATATGAGAAAGAGATGAATCACTAGTGCAAAAAAGGGATTCTACATCGGAGTTTACACATCGGTTTAGTATAAACCGATGTGTAAAACGAGGCGGTGGCATTTTTGAAATTCAAAGGAAAGTATTACACATCGGATTAGAGAATAACCGATGGGTAAAACTTTTCCACATCGGTTATATATAACCGATGTGTAAAATTAAAATAAAAAAATTTAAAACTCGGAATTTTTAACATTCAACATCGGTTCTTTTTGAACCGATGTGTAAAATGGTGAGTAACCACACTGGTTTTTAAATAACCGATGTATAAAATTATAAAGAAAAAAAATAGAAATTTAGGTTACACTTTTACACATCGGTTTTTATTAACCGATGTATAAAATTTAAAAGAAAAATCAGAATTTAAATGTTTCATGTTTACACATCGGTTTTGCATAACCGATGTGTATAAGATGTTTAACACATCGGTTTTCCTTATAACCGATGTGTAATAGTCCCAAATTTTCTATTTCCCTCCGTGTGTTTTGCGCCCTCATTCTTCGCTTCGACGTACCTAAAACACAACACTCCCTCCCTCGCTAACGCTGGCGTTGTCAATGCTTTTCCATCTCTCTCACCTGCACTCACATCCGCGAGCTACCCTCGGTATGCGTCTCTCTCTCTCTCATTCCCATTCTCTCTGCATTTCCTTCTTCTCATTCTCTCTCTCTTGCATTTCCTTCTTCTCATTCTCTCTCTTTCTTTCTCTTTCTCTCTCGCCTCCCTTCTTCACGTCCTTTTTCCCTTTTTCAATCGTGAGACAAAGAAGACCATCATGCATCGCGAGCCTTCATTTTCTGCTTCGTAAGAGAACCACTGAGAACCATCCGCGAGCTACCCTCGTTTGCGTGAAGAGCGCCATTTTTGCTCGTCCTCGGTATATATTTGTTTCTTCTTTAGAAAAGTTATGAACTTTGACTCGAAATGGTTGGATAATATACTTGCATGTGTTGTTCATTTGCTCCAAGACTGGATTTTTCCAGTGGTGGTATCACCCGTCACGGCCAGTCTTGCTGTCACGGCTAGGCGTGACGGATTCCGACTGGAGGTTGCTTCATCAGTTGTTCATCACGGCCGTGACCACCATCACCAAAGGCCGTGATCGGTTCTGCCTGTGAGGTCTGGTTCGATTGGCATGTCACGGCGTGATGGCCATCACGGCCAGGCCGTGATAGGTTCCGCCTGGAGGATGCTTCACTGGTTGGTCTGTCACGGTAGTGACCACCATCACGCGGCAGGCCGTGATCAGTTTTTACTGTGAGGGTGCGGGTTCGCTTGGCATGTCATGGGCCATCCGCGGCCGTGATAGGTTCCCGCCTTGGAGGTTGCTTCACCGGTTGGTCTGTCACGGCCGTGACCACCATCACGGCCTGGCCGTGATCGATTCTGCCTGTGAGTGTCTGGAAATACGTGACATGTCACGGCGTGATGGGCATCACGGGATGGCCGTGACCAGATTCGACTTTTCCATTCTTTCTTTTAAGCTATACTCGATCACTACCGTGATGGCTTTCAAGGCTAGGCCGTGAAGGGCTCTGTTTGGCTAATTTTCTTCACTTTTCAAGCCCCATCTTCATGCAAGCTACATAAATAGTAAAGCCTTAGTTTCCGTTTGAGATGCAATACTAATGAGCGTACGTGTACGTGCTTAATGTACCGCTCATTGTGTTGGATCTTGAATTGTCCAAAGTTGGACAGTTTGGGAAAAAACTTTTTCTTAATTCAGTTAAAATAGTTATTCATTGGTTCTAATGTTATATACTTGATGAAAGTTCGGATTGATACATTTCCTTTCGTTCTCCGGTGCATACTTTATCGTAGTGGATGTCATCGCGTTCAAGTAGTGTACGTCGGAGACCGTGGGAAATGCTGCGCAAATTTTGTTGAGTATGAGCATGAGAGTTAAGGACTAACGTTAACCGAATGTTGGAAAAGTTTCTTCTCGAATGGGATAGGGCCATACCCCGTCATAAGAAGTGGTTGATGAATATGTTGGACTAAGTGCGAAGGTATTGGTTTAGTCATGGATCGCGGTTGGATGAATGCTAGACGGACAAGTGATGAGTATGAGAATGGAGTGGAAGATTTTCTGCGTTTGCAAAAACAAATGCTCCTGATAGTGGTAACGGAAGGTTTTATTGTCCTTGTGTTAACTGTTTGAATGAGAGACGACTAGAAGCCGAGGAGATACGTGATCATCTTATTTGTGAGGGGATTTGCAAGAGTTATACAACATGGATATGCCATGGTGAATCGTTAGACAGCCGAGGGTGTCGGATAGAGAGGAAGTTGATGACGTGGAAATGGACGATGGACTAGAGGACATGATCCGTGATGTTGGGCAAGAGTCTTTTCAGGCGTGCACATGTGTATGATACTTTGTGCAGTGATGCGCAAGTGGCTTTGTATCCTGGTGCACTAATTTCACACGGTTGTCGCAGTGTTAAGATTGTTCAATGTGAAGGCGAGAAATGGGTGGAGCGATAAAAGCTTTACCGAATTGCTTGAGTTGTTGAAAGAAATGCTTCAGAAGGCAACACATTGCCATCTCGAAACTATGAGGCGAAGAAGATATTGTGTCCGATGGGTATGGAGTATAAGAAAATACACGCTTGCCCCAATGATTGCATATTGTACGAGAAAGAGTTTGAAGAGATGCACGAGTGCCCCAGGTGTGTGGGGTATCACGCTACAAAGTGAAGGATGGTGATTCTAGTTGTGATGTGGTCACTAAAAGGTCCTCCTGCAAGGTGTTATGGTATCTTCCCGTGATTCCGCGGTTCAGCGATTGTTTGCTAATGTAAATGACGCAAAGAACATTAGATGGCATGCAGATGAGAGGAAGTGTGATGGACAGCTTCGCCATCCGGCCGATTCTTTGCAATGGAAGAGAATTGATAGTTTGTTTCCGGATTTTGCAGAATGAGCCCGAAACCTCAGGCTTGGACTTGCTACCGATGGAATGAATCCATATGGAAACTTAAGTAGTATTCATAGTTCATGGCCTGTTCTCCTTGTAATTTACAACCTGTCTCCTTGGTTGTGCATGAAGCGCAAATACATTATGTTAAGTATGATGATTTCGGGTCCTAAACAGCCGAGAAATGATATTGATGTTTATCTCGAGTCCCTTGATTGAAGACTTGAGAATGATGTGGGATGAAGGCGTTGATGTGATCGACGGTATTGCCGTGAGACATTCTGATTGCGTGCCATGTTATTTTGCACCATCAATGACTTTCCAAGCCTCTACGGGAACCCCGTGTGGGTATAGTGTTAAGGGGCATAAAGCATGTCCAATATGTGAAGAAGGCACATGTTACCATCAACTGCAACATGGAAGGAAGACGGTCTACCTTGGGCACCGGAGATTTCTCCGACGTAATCATCCTTATCGAGATTGAGGAAAGCTTTCAATGGACTTCCGAGAATGAAATTGCTCCGGTGGCCTTGACCGGAGAGCGAAGTTTACGAAAGGGTGAACAACACTAATGTTATCTATGGGAAGACCCAGAAGAAGGCTACGAGAAGAAAATATGGAAGAAGAGGTCGATCTTCTTTGATCTTCCATCTTGGTGCAAGCTTGATGTAAGACATTGTATTGATGTGATGCATGTAGAGAAAAATGTGTGACAGTTTAATCGAACGCTTCTCAACATTCAAGGCAAGACAAAGGATGGTGTGAATGCTCGTCCCTGGATCTAGTTGCGATGGGTATACGAGAGCGATTAGCTCCACTTAAAGTGGGGGATAAGAAGACTTATTTGCCCCAAAGATGTCATACTTTATCAAAAAAGAGAAAAGAAGTTTCTGTGAATGTCTACGGGAGTCAAAGTGCCACAGGTTACTCTTCAAATATCGGAAGACTTGTCTCAATGACGGATCTCAAATTGGTTGGCTTAAAGTCTCATGATTGTCATGTCTTGATGCAACAACTACTCACCGGTGGCCATTCGTGACATATTGCCTAAAAAAGTCGGACATGCCATTACTAGGTTATGCTTATTCTTCAATGCTATATGTAGCAAGGTCATTGACACTAAAAATTTGGATGAGTTGGAAAATGAGGCAGCCATTGTATTGTGCCAATTGGAGATGTATTTTCCACCTTCATTTTTGACATCATGGTTCATTTGATTGTTCATCTAGTGAGGAGATTAGATTGTGCGGTCCCGTTTATTTAAGGTGGATGTACCCGGTTGAAGCGATACATGAAGATCCCCGAAAGGATATATGAAAAATCCACACCGTCCCGAAGCATCTATTGTTGAAAGGTATGTTGCAGAAGAAGCTATTGAGTTTTGTACGAGACTACATGTCGAAGCGGAACTGTAGGGCTTCCAAGTCTCGTCACGAAGGAAGATATGATGGTAAGGGTACACAGGTATCACTGTTAAGAGCATGGATCGGGAGGAAGTGCTGCTAGCACATTTGTATATATTGAATAACACTGATGAGGTTGAACCATACTTATGTGAGCATAAAAGCATTATCAATGAAACTTACCCTAGAATGAATGAAAAATGGTGTTTGAACAAGCATAACAAGACTTTCTTGAACTGGTTTAAAGAAAAAATTGCAAAGGATGGTACTTTGCTTCTGCTACATTAAAATGGCTAGCACAGGGCCTAACTTTGATGTCATATGCTGGAGTGGGTACGATATCAATAAGTTTTCCTTCTATACAAAGTCCCAGGATGACAAAAGTACTATGCAAAAACAGTGGGGTTATGGTCGTCGCCGAGTCCATGCATTTCTCTAGTTCGAAAGATAAAACCCTGTTATGGCATCGTTTCATACTTTGGAATCATTGAAGAGATATGGGAGGTTGATTACACGAAGTTTAGAGTACTGTTTTTAAATGTCGGTGGGTCGACAAGAACAATGGTGTGCAAACCGATGAGTTAGGATTCAAATTGTTGGACCTGAGTAATGAAGGTAATAAAGAGGAACCTTTCATCATGTCATCACAAGCAAAACAAGTGTTTTATATCCGTGATCCTTCTAACAAAAGGTGGTCATGGTTCTCCGGGAAAAAACATGTATAATCGGTAGTGAGGGAAATCACGATTCAACTCTTGATATTTCTGATACTCCTTCTTTCTCAACACGAGTGCCTAATTTCAATGAGGAAAATGAAGTGGATGATGTACATGCTACTCGTAATGATCACCAAGAAGGGTTATGGGAGAACTTTACTAATTGACCACAAAGTAAGTTTAGTTTGATATTACCATCAAGTTTGGCATATTATGTGTTTACGTTGATATTTATAAGTTATGTTTATGTCCGTTGATCGATATTTATAAGTTATGTTTGATATTTATCCTGACATACTAACAAGTTTTTTTTTGTTTTGTGTTTAAACAGTATACATGGGTGATCATGAGGATACACCTCCTTCATGCGGTGGTCAGAGACCCCGTCTCACGGTAGAAAGGGTAGAGGCGTGCCACACGGATGAGGCATTTGACTTGCCAACCGTGGGTCAAATCGAGAGGATAAGAGTAGATTTTGATGATAACCTCAAACCTATTGGGCCAATGGAAGATCAGTTTACCATTTTGTGGCGACCCTTGCTAGGAACAGGCCTAGTATACTCATTGATAGGTGGAGAGATGTACTGGCGGACGTGAAGGAGCAGATATGGGAGAGTATTCTGGTATCTATACTTCTACGTCCTGTGTTTGTCTCATCTACTTTATTTTTATCTTAATAATATCATACAGTAATTGTTGATTCTTTTGGTCTTAATGTAGTTGACATTTGACATACTCGGATACATACGCTATGAAGAAGCGTTTTTGAAGTATCTTTGGAGAGCGTTGGAGGGGTTTTAAGGCCGACAGGCGGATACTATATATTCGGTCCAAAAGTAAAAAGAACCCACTTGAGGTGTATCCGTTTCTTGACAAGGCGACGTGGGATCGCTTTGTTCGGAGCCGACGTGATCCCAGCTTTCAGGTTAACTTATTTGATTTGTCTCTAAATTTATGTAATTGCATTAATTTCATTTACTTATGTAATTTAATTGTCTTTTATTTATAACAGGAGAAGAGGAAAAAGGGGCAGGAAAACCAAAGCAAGAATGTCTACCCCCATGTCATGTCTCGTGGGGATATAAAAAGCTTGTTAAGAAAATGGTTGAAGAGGAAAAGAAAGCACGTCAAGAAAGCATCTCGGGCGGATCCTAATGCTTTGAAAATCTTCCGAGAGGTTGTTGATCCACCTCCACCCCCACGCCATCGTTCATGGAAGAGGGGCCGACAAAGAAAAACGGGACAATATACATCCGAGGAGGCCCGCCAAGTAGCCGAGAGGATTGTAAGTATAGTTTGTTGTAATTGTCATTTTAAGATTGTTACCAATTGTAATGTGACCTGATATTTTTATGTGATAGGATGCCTTGGATGATCATTAACCCAAGGAACCTTTGTTCCTAGAGGACGCAATGATATCTTATCTACCGCCATCGAGAAACCGGACCACCCGGCCGTGTCATTGGTGTTGGATGGGAGTCGGCATTCGCCAATACCATGGTTCATCTTCACATTCCTCCCACAGGGGATTCGTTGCAGATAGAGCACAACTAAAACAGGAGATTGCAGGTGAGCTTGACAGGAGATGAACGAGCGGTTGCCCAGGAGATGGCAATATTTACTTCTTTGTCCCAGATGAGATGACGGTACGGTGTCCAACCCCTGGTCCAACCCCTCTGTCCATGTGAGCACTAAGGGCTCATGTGATCCTACTCATCATCCTGAAAATGATCATGATCTTGATGATGATGATGATGATGATGATGATGATGATGATGATGATGATGACGACCACGATAGGTGTGAGCTGTATGTTGATGATCATCATCATCATCGCCGCTTAGTGGCATTGGGTAGGACATATAATAAGTTAGGTAATACCATACACCATCGGTTATTACCTGGACGATCATCCGAGGTGTCTGTTGAGATTATTCGAGATGTCGATGCTCGAGTCCCTGTGCCCACCGAGGAGGTTCAAACAGTGGGTCGGGCCCCGTTAACTTCATCCTCCGGCCAAGAAGACCGAGTCGCCTTTCTTGTTGCATCCGAGGTATTCGGTTAGTTGTGTTTTTCTATATTCATAGTTGAAATATATTTATTATTGTTTAAAGATAATGCTTTATTTGTATTTGTTATAGGATGTTGGAAATGATATTGTGCCTAAAAGGTCGGATCTAGGAAGACCGGAGATGTCCGCTCCTGTCAAGGTATTCATTTGACCATTTAGTTCATAACTAATTAAATAACTTAATTATCCGTGATTACTAATATATATCTATGTTGTTTAGGGGATCGACAAAGGGTACCTGGCCATGGTGATGTTTTCAAAGATCTTGCTATACCAGGTTGTCACCATGGAGGATGATGCAGCATTGGTAACGTTGGAACATGATGCATACCGTGAACTGTATATACCAAAGAAAGAACTTATGGAGATGGCACTCAATAAAGAAATGGCCAGTTCTCGCACACATATCGTTTTGGTGCACGTAAGTACATTTTATTTATAAGTTAAGTACGTAATTAATTTTTAAATACAATGATAATTAACATGTTTTTCCAATATATTAGGTATCTGCATCGTATGTTAGTCGATCAGGGTAACCTCGCCCTTTATGGGTTCATTGACCCCATGTTCATTCAGGGTGATGTTCTCGTAGCATCGGAAGACCCGGTCACTAACATACGTGATATACTTGCCCGAGACGATCATCAATTCTATCTTGCGCCTTATCTCAATAAGTAAGTACCGGTTATTAATTTAAGTATAACTATATATGACTTACAGTCACTAATTGTTCCGCAAATACAGCAAGCATTGGCAACTGTTGCTCTTGTACCCAAGAATGAACGTCGTGGTCTTCTTCTGCTCATTGGGACATAAGCCGGAATATGAACTGAAGACGGTCATCGAAACGTAAGCGTTAAAATACTTTATAATCAGTAATGCAGTTGTTTTAATTATCTGAAATCTATTATATATACTTTAATTAATGTTTTTGTCATGATAGGTCTATTAATGCATCCCACATGCAGCGTGGTGAAAGGCGTACTCGGGCTATCAGATGGATTATTCCCAGCGTAAGATATTTATTAGTTCAAATGCATCAAATGCAGTGGGTACAATAATTGATTTCTATTTTATTTAATTCCTCATATTCTAATTGGGTTTCATTTGTACGTAGTCACGTATACAACGTGGGTCATGGGAATGTGGCTACTATGTGATGCGGTGGATGTTGGAAATTATCTCCTCCAGGGATCACCGAAAGATGGAGTGAGGTAAATGTTAATTGACACAATTAGAAGTAATAGTATAGATTCGTTATATGTTTTATGTTAGTTTATTACTTAAAAGTAATAATCTTTTGTCCAATTAAACTTGCAGATATTCAACAATCCATCTCCATTGTCCGGTTTCGACATCAACATCATAAAGAGGCGTTGGGCAACTTTCTTTCTTGAAGTGTACCACCCATAGTTTGTATATATGTAGTTAGTTTAAAAACTTATCATATACTAGCTATAGTGTACGTACCTTTGACTGATGATATGTATTAGTGCTCAGTGTCTGGTTCAATTTTTCTTCTCTCGTGTTTTGATGTAGCTTTGATAAAGTGTTGTTTTCATTCATAAGAAAATTGAATGAAGTATGTTTTGCTTTTGAATGATTGTGTCAAAACCTGGTTTGGTGTTACGTTGTTGTTTCTTGTTTGATCGGGAATGCTTGCTTGGTTTGTTTATTGATCCGCATTAGTGAAACAGAATGATTGAAATGTAAATATCGATTAAAAAAAAAAAGAGATTTTACACATCGGTTCTCGTACCGATGTGTATATTTAACTTTCTACATCGGTTTTACATAAAACCGATGTGTAAATTTAACTTTACACATCGGTTCTTTATAAAACCGATGTAGAAGGTCAATTTTACACATCGGTTTTTTGCAAAACCGATGTAGAAAGTTAAATTTACAACTGCTTATCAATTGCTAAATTAATTTTACACATCGGTTAGTATTAAACCGATGTTTAAAATATACTTTACACATCGGTTTTAAAACCGATGTGTAAAGTGGCAATAAACCACATCGGTCGTTTCCACATCAGTTTCAAAACCGATGTGGAAAGCCAAAAATAACCGATGTGGAATCCCCTTTGTGCACTAGTGATAAAGCCGATCCACTCCTCCCCCATTTTCTTCTCAGTTGTGGGGAGAAAATAATTTGGGTGTGCCTCACCTATTTTATTTCTCTCTTTGTTGTTTTTCTTCTACACCAAACAAGGAAAGAAGCTAATTTCTCCTCTATTTCTCTTTTCTCTCTTTCTTTCTTCTTTAATTCATATACACCAAACAAGCTATTAATGAGGTCGGCTTGACAACTTATATGACATTCTTATGTGGTATTATTGATAACTCACACACTTTAATTGACATGTAGGAATGTCATGTGTAAGCTATCAAACTGGTCTCATTAAGTGTTAAATCAATCTCACATGTACCACATAGGTTATTGACAATAAAAATTATGCAATTGTGAAATCTGGGAACCAAAATTGCACAATTATAATACCTGAGGGATCCAATGGGAGCAATTGAAACCTGATGGACTAAAATTACACAATCGCGATACCTTAGGACCCAATTATCGCAATAGAAATCCGAATGACCAAAATCATACAATCGTTATACTTGAGGGACCAATAATATAATTAAGAAAAAAAAAAAAAAAAAAGAACACCAAACGAATTCAGGTTGGGACTTGGGAACGCGAGAATGAACTTCAGAACTACCTACGCTTTCGTCGACCTCACGTTCTCAGTTTAAAATACATGCGGACTTGCTTTGCATGGTCACATTTTGGAGGCTTGCATTTCATCTTTCGAAATTGTACCTAAACCTTCGAGAAAAGAATAAGGGCTAAGTTGTAAAACTCATATTTTTAGAAATATCATTAAAACTTTTTATATTTATGCACAAGACCCCGTGTCTACTTGCTACTACCTACTACGGCACGTTTTTGTCACTCCCTCACCGGTTAGGGATTTAGTACATCTAGGAATGACAATTTAGACCCTATCTTATAAGTATCCATAATAAATAAGGTAATTATCCGTTTTATGGATCTAGGTTTAGGTATGGATAATTACCCATAAACAAGAGAGGGGATGAATGTGAGTACCGATACTCTAGTACCCCGCACCCCCCCAACCCCAAACACACACACACATATATATAATTATGATTATATATCAATTTTTAAGAATAAAATTAATGTAAAAATTCTAAACCTAGGGCTCGTTGGTGTTTTTCTCTTTCCGGACTTATAAGTTCATGAATTTTTTGTTTTGGATATTTTAGATGTTCTTGTTTAGTTTAATATTTTGGTTTGTAATATTTCATTAGTAGATTTGAAAGATCTTTGGATGGTTTTTAATTGAGTTATAATGTTTTTCATGCTATTTTTTGTTTTTTCTTAGTTAAAGTCATCACGGTACTTAGGTACTTAGAGGGGTAGTGCAAGACGAGTAAGAAGATTAAAAGTTGCTACCCACGCGGGTATGAATCCGGATAAGGGTAATTTTTTTCAAACTCGAATATGAGGACGAGTAATATAATACCCTACCCAGACCCTACTCATTACCATCCTTAAGTAGATCCCTCACCATAGACTTTATCATTTATTTGAATATTTTTATTTTAAAGACACGTTTGATATAAAATTTAATATAAATTTTTCAACTCAACATAAAAATTACTTTTTATAACTTATAATTAAAATCACTTTTAAAGGAAAAATCTATTTTACCTGACAAAAACCCAATTCGTCATTTTTACTAAAATTATATTTCATTGGAAGCAAAATCAATTTTGTAACTTTCACGGTAGAATCAACCGCAAACTAATAATATTGATTAGTCAACTAAATTTTTTTATTTATTAAGATTCACTATTTCCAATTTCACATCATCCGAATAATGCTGGTATGCATCAAATTATACACGCAGATGCATCATAACATTCTCCGTAAATCATTCATATGAAATTTTGTGACAATGAACATTTTCCTTATTTAAAAAGTTGATTGATAAAAGTAGGGGTGTTTATGGGTCGATTTTCATTGGATTCAGTAAATTTTAGGATTCGATCTAGTTAAAAGTGAGTGGATTGGATCGGATTGTGTTTGTAAAAAAAATGGTTAAAATACCATTTTGGCCCTTAACTTTTTTTTTTATATTCAATTTGGTCCCTTAACTTTTAAAATGTTCAATTTGATCCTTAACTTATTTTTTAGATTCAGTTTGGTCCCTTAACTTTTAAAAGGTTCAATTTGGTCCTTTCATTTGTGTCTGTTGACCTAAGTTAGTCCTCTTTGCCAATGAGTCAGTAACGATGTTAACTTTTTGAGGATCGAGTTGAAACTCGCTAACGATTTAAAGGACCGATTTGAATCTCATTAATAATTAAAAGGACCAATTTGAAGGAAGTTAACAATTTAAAGGACAATTTGAAAATCATTTAAAATATAAGGACAAAATTGAAACTCACACTGTTACTGACTTTATTGATTGAGATGACTAACTTGGGTCAACAGAGGCTAATCAAGGGACCAAATTGAACATTTTAAAAGTTAAAGGACCAAATTGAATCTGAAAAATGAGTTAAAGGATAAAAATGGTATTTTAGCCAAAAAAAATCATGAAACCAACCCAACCCAACCCGACCACTCATGTTTAAAACCTTTTTTTTATAATCAACATGTTTAAAACTTTAAATTATATATAAAAAAATGATAATATGATTTAAAAGTCCAAACCATCAATTATCCATAACTAAAAAAAATCATGTTATGATAAAAGTAATTGAAACTGAAAGTCTAAACTCTAAACCATCAACTAAAAGTCTAAAAACCTAAAATCATCAACAACCATCAACTAAAAATCTAAAATATTGTAACGAGAAAACAAAAGTCACCATCACAAAACAAAGTCAAAAATATCCACTAAGCTGCAACAACCATCGACTAGGCAGCAGAACCATCAACTAGGCAGCAATAAGCCAACAACGCAACACCTAACGAAACAAGTAATAACAACATATCTCAACATTCAATGAGTGAGGTTGGGTTGGGTTGGGTTGGGTTGAGGGAGTTTGTATTTCTGAAACCCACTATCAAATTTATATTCTATAGGTCCTTTTTATTTTTATCCAACTCAATCCAATCATCCAAACTAACCCATAAAATCAGAATTGAGTTTGATGGATTGGTCGGGTTCACGGATCTATCTCGACTCAGGGATACCTCCAGATAAAAGTAAAAAAATTTCAATTTGAAAAATGAGTGCCTGAAACTCTGAATTTAATTGACGCCACTGTGTTAGGAGAATAACATCAACATTAATATGTAACAATATTACAGAAGTGTAAAAATATATGTAACAAGAAAAAAAAAATGATAATTAACTACTGATACAGGCAGGTGTAATAAATGACACGAATTTTCGATTTGGTCTTTATATATAAAAAGTTATTAAAATGATCCCAATACGTATAAAAAGTTTCCATTTGATTCCTGCAGTACAAAATTTTAGGATCTGATTTAAGAATTTTTGCTCGTATAAAGATCAAACGAATAATATATAGAAATCAAATGAAGACTTTTTATACATATAGAAATTATTTTAATAATTTTTTTATATACAGAGACTAGATAAAGAATTCATGTCAGATACATGATCAAAGTATTAAATAATAATAACTTGATCTGTATGAATGGGGTGAGGGAGCAGCGTCGTTCGTACCAGCCTTTCTGCAATCACTGACGCTTGCTCTGCCTGCAAAGTACCCGCATGCCTAACTTCACCTCCCCTCTACTCTACTTTTACCCACGCTATCTGTTACGTTTCTCAAATCTAATTATCTGTTAATTAAAATCAACGGCTATGATTGATCTGTGACCAAATTCTAATCAACACAGGCCGTGAACTTATATTCCTCTCAATTAAAGGTTGAGTTTATTTGAATTAACAACTATTAGAATTTTTTAAAATAAATTTATATATTTTAAATAAACAAATTTTTTAAATATATAAAAAAGTATAATTGAATTCTTCATAAATTTCGTTAAGTATTTATTAGAATTCTTTTAAACGTTGTTCACTCAACATATATATACGTGGATTCTTGAATTCTTTTTAAAAAAATTTAAATAAATTTTTATATTAGAGATTTCGATTGTGTTTCGAAAAGATAGATTATTTCTATTTCAACTACTTAAAAAGTTGTTTCTTCAATAATGTGTTTGTCATTTGGCTTAAATTTGAAATTTTTTTATATATAAAAAAGTTGTCGAGGATGCATCTATTATAAAGGACTATTAGATTATTTAGATTTGATTATTTTATATCTCAAAACTAGCTTTCCAATTTTATCCTTACCATTTGCATAGCTCTCCCCGCATTTTGGGGGACAAAATATGCATAGATTTAAATCTTTTTCGTAATTTAATATGTATATGCATTTTTTCATCATCTAAATGAAATAGATTAAAAAAGAAAAACAAATTCGGATTATAATCCTAATTTAATTAAAGACATCTATTTAAAAAATCTTAAATATGTCCTCAATCTACATATTAATTAAACCTTTAATTAAACAAATGAGTTGAGAGCGGAGACATAAAGAAGAGACGAATGGGGCGATGCAAGGCATGAAAATGAACACGCAGCGATAAAAATTAATGCATCGATGGTATCGTTGCAAATTAGCAAACATCGCCACCACCTTTCAAGAGAGAGAGAATGAAAACATGGTGGTGGAATGAAAGTATGAAACATATGAGAAAGAGAGAGAGGATGTGAGAGTCTCATGTGAGAAGCTGCGAAGCGAGTCATCGATCACAAGAAAATAAAAAGCAAAGAGAGAGAGAGTCTAATTCATAATCATAATCATGTACTCTCTTCTCTCTCTGCTCACTTTTTATTCGTGCCTACCCTCACTCTCTTACGGTCTTACCCTGCACCTGCGCGTACTGGAACACACGCATCATGTTCAAGCGTTACGTTAATGGAGAGAGGGTGTGAGACTTGTTGAGAGGGAACGTAACAAAGGTGTGAAAAAATAACCTTGAATGACATGTTTTATGTGAAACGTTTTTGTTTCTGCTTTAGAACAGGACTCACCTCCTTCTTAAATTTCATTTGTCTTTTTTTTATTTTTCTTTCCCTCTTTTAAGCTACTTCAGTTTTTTTTTTTTCTCTCTATATATATTTTTCCTTTTGCCTTCATTTCAATTCAATGAGGAGGAGGAAGCAGGAGATGGATGGTACAGCCAGCGAGGGAAATAGACCCTCTAACTATGGCGGCGGCGGCTGCGGTGACTCATTCTCCGATAACAACCACAACCAAGGTAGCAGTTCAGACTTTACTGTTTGTTTAATTATCAAAATATCTTTTACTACTTTTAGTACATTTACATTTTATATTATATATATATATATATCAAAATAGAATTTGGATTCTATATATGTTGTTTTCTCATATTTCCTCTAATGGAAATGAATTCAACATGTTAGTGGGTGAGGGAATGACATAATTTTATTTATTTATTTATGATCTTATGATTGCTAAGTAGTATCATAAGGCATTGGTCAAGGATCTAGAATTATATCTTATTTGAGTGAATTCAAATACAAAACAAATTTATTTTTATTAGTTAGATCCATTCAAATTTCTGTAAAAAAAAAAAATCCTTTCAAATTTAATTTTATCTTTTCTATTTATTAAAATGGGAGAAATAAATTTCGTATTCCGGGGTAAAATGAATCGTTGATGTTCATATGAGAGAACTCATAAATTCGTTACCATATCGCTTTTGTTCTGATTGTTTGTCTTGTCCTTGTCACGACAGAGATGGTTTATGTTCATGTATCTTTTTCATGTTATTATGTTAATTGTTCATTTATTTTTGCTGTGTTGTTATTATAGGTGTGAGAAATGAGTTGTATGGTGAACTGTGGCGTTTATGTGCTGGGGAATCTGTTTATGTTCCTCGGGCTGGGGAGAAGGTTTTCTACTTCCCTCAAGGTCACTTGGAGCAGGTTTCATTCATCTCTTTTGCCATTTTTCTTCTTCTTTCAATGACCCTTCGAATTCTCTCATTTAGTACCACCTTCTATTTGGGGAGTGTTTTTATGAGGTCGCTGAGATGGAACCTCAGAAAGCTGTCCAACACCTGAGAAGCGGAGAAATTGAAGTTGTCATAAATCACATTTAATTTTATTAATTAAATATACATTTAATTACACTTTTGATTCATTCCTATTAATCATGTATGATTTTGGTTCTATGTTTTATTTTACGACTTTTGGTCCCCTATTTTTCTAACGGTGCAAATCCAATCCTTGCGTTTGATGTCTATAAATTTTTCTAAATCAACATAGATAAACCACAGCTCTAAATATATATAACCTCTAGTTGAACTAATGTGTTAAACGACCATATGATGGTACAAAAAAAGGTCTTGAAAAGGAGATATGAAACTGATAAATGACAAAGAGGAACAATTTAATCATGTGAAACATAGGCACAGAAGAAGAAGAAGGAGAAGCTCAACTAAAGGTTTTATGCGTTAAGAGCAATGATTCCTCTATGTTGATCATTTTAAAATTTGATGACATTAGACGGAAGAATTAAATTTGCAACATTAAAAAAATAGGAGAACCAAAAGTCCCAAAAAACCACGAAACCATAATCGCATATGACTAATAAAAGGGGACCAAAAATGTAATTAAGTCTTAAAAATACGAAGGCTTGTTATTATATTGTTAGAAAAAATAAAATTATTTCTAGATTTCCTTAATAAAATTTTAAATTATTAAATAAAATAAGGAATATTTTATTATGTTCTTTAGATATTAAATTTAATACTTTTATCTCTTATTTAATATTTTTAAATTTTAAAAGGATATAATACTCGACTCCTATTTTAAGGGATAGGTTTATTTGTATGATATGTGATCTTGAAGGATTTAATTTGAATGAATTTTTAGTATTATTTAATTATATGTATTATCATGTCATAAAAAATGTTTAACTCTCATAAATTAATATATTATTTATTAATAATATAAACAAATATTATAATAATATTATATCAAAATTAAACTGATAAAAATTCTTCATTAATTATTTAAGAGAATTCTCAAATTAGGTTTGAAAGAAGTGAAAAAAGTTTCTTTTTACACTTTATTTGGAAGTTTTATAACTAAAATTATCACCTTTCAAATAAAAGTTTTCAATTACACCATTTCACTTGTAGATTTACTTTCGATTAAAACCAATTTTACAAAATCAAATTTATTCAAAAGTGAAACTAATTGAAGGCATTCACTTAACATGTAATCTGAACTAGCATTGATGATATTTATAATTCATCAAATAATAATAAGATGTTTCCTTGGACTTAATTTCAGCTACCACTCCACATTTTTTATTATTATTTATTTAATAAAAGCTGGTACTTTTTTTTTTCTTCCTTTAATACCAGTTTAACTACCTTTTTTATCTACACTATATGTAGTCTTACTCTTTGAACTAACCCTTATTTGCATCCACTTTAAAACAATTATGGTTACTATGTTTTTTTTTTGTTGATAAAATTATGGTTACTATGTTGTTCTTAAAAAAAAAAAAATTTGTTTACATGATATAGTTTTATGCAATGTTTTAAAACCTAAATTCAAAAAAATTGAACCGGTGAGACCTTCAAAATCATGGTTTCGTTCATTCAACCGGTTAAAATTATGATTAAATTGTGGTTGAAGTCAACATATATAGCTGGTTTATGGTTCAACTAGGTTGTCTGGTCTAATTTTTTTTTTAAACAATTCATGGTTTTATGTAATCTGTATATACAAGCTAAACTTTACATCAAAATGGTCTTGCACCCCAAATTTGTTGAAGTCCAAAATTATGCTATGTTGAACAGTTACTTGTGTTAACCAAAAAAAGAAAAATAACTCTCACTTGTTTCATTTGTTTGATATGGTTTTATGGGTTTTATACATAAAACCCATATATTTCTATTCTTACCATTTCATGGTATATTGATTAAAAATTCTGGATTAGGTTGCTGCATTTACTCAACATCAGCAAGATGGTAACATGGATATTCCTGCATATGATTTGCCTTCTAAGATCCTCTGCAGGGTTATGTGTGTTCAGTTAAAGGTAGCGTCGTCTTTCTACAAAAATTCTCGTTATTTACTTAAGATGTTTAATACATATTGAAAACAACGTACTTATTTGGTTTTGCAGGCTGAAGCTTACTCAGATGAGGTTTTTGCTCAAATTACTTTAGTTTCGGAACCCAAGGTTAGTTACTTTTTCTTTTAATATTTACCTTTTCAGTTATGTTTTTGGACAACAAAAATGGGACAACAATTCGACAATGATTAATGATATTTAAAATTGTGTTTAATGATGTGTTGAACTTGATTAATGAATACACCGATATGGTTAACTCATTAACCATCAACTAAGCTACACTAACCATTTACTGAGCTGTATTAAGTATTAGCCGAGATTTTGTACATCATTAACCAAGTTATAGGTTAATGAGTAACCCATATATTACAACAATTCGACAATGGTTAATGACGTTCAAAATTGTGTTTAATGATGTGTTGAACTTGGTTAATGGATACACTGAGATGGTTAACTCATTAACAATCAACTGAGCTACACTAACCATCCATTGAACTGTATTAAGTATTAACCGAGATTTTGTACATCATTACCGCGACGTCGTCTCTCCTAGACGGTCTAGTTGGTCATCTCACGCGCGTCTCCGATCTCCCCCTCCGTTCAAATCTTGTGCTCTAGGTTGCAGAAACTCCAGCGCGGCTCGGGCCTCCTTTTGTGGGCGATTGCTCTTCCACTGCGACGGATCTGCTCTTGGTCGCATCCATAGGAGCAAGAATTGCGAAGAATTCTCATCTTGGACAGGTTCTCTGTTTTGCTCATGGCTTGTCCTTGGGATTTTCTCAATCCGGAATCTCCTTCGAAAGATTCGCCTTTTCCACAGTGAAAATCATTTGCTCAGGTTTTGAATGGTTCGTTTGGCATCTCGGTTAGTCAGCTTCCTCGACCGTGCGTTAATGGAGACTCTGTCTCTATCAAAATATCCGAGGATGAATACCAAAGGGGGTTGGAAAGTTGCAAAAACAACTTTCATGGCCGCTTTGTTGTTGTTGAAGGGTGATATCCCTGTAAATATCTACGACCTACGTGACAAACTTTCAAAACTATGGAAGCCTTTGGGTCATTGGAAGATGATTCCGTTAGGAAAGGGATTCTATAAATTCAGTTTTGCTTCTCAAAAGGATTTGCGTAGTGTCTTCAGTTGTTGAGGCTTAGAACCTTTAACTTGGGTAGTAGCGTATTTTTCAGGTGGTCTCCGATTTTATTCCAACTAAGCAGAAACAATCTCATGCTCAATGCCGGGTTAGAATTCATGACTTGCCGCAGGAATATTGGCGCTCATTATTATTTGAAATTGCAGGCGGTTTAGGTACTCCAATAAGTTTGGATGAAGCTACCCGTACTCGGGCATATGGTCACTATGCTCGAGTCTTAGTGGATGTTGATTTAACAGGGAAGTTGCTCAAGGAGATTATGGTAGAACGTGAAGGTTTTGCATTGCTGTCGGTATCGAATATGAGAAGCTTCCTTTTTTTTCTCTCATTGTAAATCAATTGGGCACTTGGCTTCGACTTGTAAATTTGACAAGGAGAAATTGGTGCATAAGGATCCGCCTTTGGTGCAGAAGACTAAGCAAGCTCATATCCATAAGGTTCCAGAGCAAAAATCAATTGAAGTTAATGGGCAGATTGATACATCACCGGGTGAAACTTAAGTGATAGTGAATTGGTTGAGACTGTCTATGAGGAACCTTTATCCCCTAATCATGTCTCAAATTCCATTCCACATAACTCATCTTCGGTTGCAACAAATGCTGCCAATGGCTCTACAGAGAAGATCTCAACTTCTGCAGCAACTAATGTTGACTCTACACTCTACAATCAAAGATACTCCGGTGCCCGCCATAGCTACCGGTGATTTAACGATTAGTTTGAAGGATATTCCGACTCCAGTGTCCGTGCATTCCAAGGCTACCTGTGATTTAACAGTTAGTGGTAAGAATCTTGAGACTCCTGAGATTAATTCAAGCCCAGTTTATGTTCAAGATCTTAGCGCTTTCCAACTGTTGTTCAGAATGATTTTAATGTTTTATCTGCTTGGTTGGAAAAGCAAAAAGATGCAATTACTTCTAAGGAAGGAGAGCAGAACAATGATAATGTTGTTGAAGATGGTTTCACGGTGGTTACGTTCAAATCTCAGAAGAAGTATAGCCCGAGACTCAATAAAAAACCTAATTCTAGATATGCTTGATTCTCGTTTATTTTGCATGGGTTTTGGTTTTGGTCCCCCATATTCTTGTTTTCTTTTTTATTTTATTAATAAATTTATAGTGACTTGTCACCTTAAAAAAAAAAATTACCCATATATTACATGTAAACCTATAAACTAAGTATAACACACCATTAACCATGATTTTTTGAACGTCATCAATTGTTGTCGAATTGTTGTCATATTTTTGTTGTACAAATAACATAATTGTTACTTTTTTCCTTCTCGTTTTTTTTTTTTTTTGTGTGTTGTACGAATAGAGATCTGAATGATGAATTAATAGAACCGGTTATTGTTTTCAATCTTTGCAGCAAGATGAACTTAGTTCAGAGGACGAAGACTCTCATCAGATACCTTGCAGAACTGCTGCCTACTCATTTATTAAGATACTAACTCCATCAGACACAAGTCCACATGGTGGACTCTCTATTCCGAAGCGACATGCTGATGAATGCTTTCATCCTCTGGTTGGTATCCTTATATTGAATTTTACCAGTTTAGTACTTTTATCCAAACGCCGGTTTGGCACCTTCCAACGGGAAACCAAATACACTGAACTATTAAACAACATGCTGATGAATGTGTTCATTCTCTGGTTTGTATGCTTATCTTGAATCTTACCAGTTTAGTGCTTTTGCTCAAATGCCCATTTGGAACCTTCCAACGGGAAACCTAACACACTAAACAACACAACCTGTAATTTACAAAATGCTGTGTCTGACAAAAGATCATTACACCTTACTATTTATTTGCTAAGTGGTTGATTTTATTTTAAGGAGATATCTGTTATTGTTTTGGCTTTTGACTTTGTTATTGTATTTTTCAATTTCATCTTGAAACATATTTCTGCTGTTAATAAGTGGCTTGGACTAAAGAAAGCAATCACTGACTTTTATTGGTTTGGTTTTGTCATTCTACTATGCATCATGCTAATATTCTTGGCCTGTATTTTTCTGTTAAATTTTCATCAATCTTTTATCATTTGTTTTTTGAAAGGATTTGGCTTATTTCATGTCTTTGATATTGTAGGATATGACTCATCAACCCCCAACACAAGAGCTGGTTGCAAAGGACTTGCATGGGTTTGAGTGGCATTTTAGGCATATATATCGTGGTAAGTGTAAGTTATTTTATGTCAAACATTCCTGATCTAGGTGCAACAATGTAACCGCTAATGCTAAATTGAATAAATCTTGAATTCTTTTGATTTTATTCAGTCCATGACTTTTCATTTAGAAACTATTGGGGTACTTAGTTAGGTCCTAGTCAATCATATTGCAATAATCAAAGTGTCAAAGGGTACAAGTTTTGATCTCTTGTTTGGTGACAAAACCATTTTTTTGGGACTAGATTTAAGGTATTCTCTCAATCTATATTTGGTAACAAAATCATTTTGGTTTCACATAAAAGCACAATATACAATGCGTTATTGGTTTCCATTCGGAAATGGATTCCCTACATTCAAATTCCCTTGAATTTCACTACATTCAGTAAATCGAAACTGTTGAATGAAAATCAGATGACTCACATTCTGAGTTTACTTTTTAAGTCCGATTTATCGAGTTTAAAATATGAAACTTCCGATCTTCATCCAACGGTTCTAACGTAATGAATGCAGTGAAGGTAGAAAAAATTGACTATAGGGAATCTAGATCCCTTTCCGGTCACCATATCTACCATCGCGTCTGTAAGTACTATCCCTTTTTCACATAACACAGCCCCGTGTTTTTTAAAGTTTTTTAACTACTAATACTGTAATTATTTACAAATTAAGTGATAGACCCCTACCCCTTCTCTTTTCCCCTCTCTTTCTTGAAGTTCATATCAGAGATTAAACAAGTAAAAGCTTTCAATTTTATATAGCCTGATCAACACATCAAGCAATTTAGATTGTTAAAACGTAAAATCTCTAAAACCCTATACAGTAAAGGGGTGTTGACCTTTGACAATTCTGTTGGATTCTAACTTGCAGAAATTCTTATATGTTTTTCATGTAACTGTCTACTAATAGCTCCTATGAAAAGTAACCGGAGGCCAATTATTTGTCAATGTTAATCAATCAAAAATCATCTTTTATGTGATTTTTAAGATAATTATTATAATATAAAACTTAAACATTTTTAAGGATGTGACAATTCGTGAGTGATTGACACTGTAACTTTATACTAATAGTGAATATCAATTAAATCCACATATACATACACACCCATATATAGGAACATATGTTAGTGATGGAATTTATGACTATTAGTTGGGAAACACTAGGATATATTTTTCGTGCAAGAAATGATCTTTTAGATTCATTAATCAATTCCTGAATTGGATGTCTAAAATGAAATGCAGGTCAGCCAAAACGTCACTTGCTTACTAGCGGTTGGAGCACATTTGTTAATTCAAAGAAGCTTGTTGCTGGAGATGCATGCATTTTCCTTAGGTATTCCGGAGGAACTCTGGCTGCATTTCAATACCATGTTTTTTTGTTTTTTTTGGATACCTCTAAGATTGTGATTAGCAATTTCTGTATCCAGTATTCATGGAGTGCTAATTCCATAAGAATGATGCCACTCATTTTGTATAAAATAATCTTAGCATCTTAGAAATTAACTATTATTATTGGTTCTATCCAATTCAAGTAGGTATTAGAAAGATACTATAGTTATGCATTGACAAAAGAAAATTGTTTGGCTTCATAGGTAGAAAGGAGGATCAGAATTGAAAAACCATTGCTGTTGGCTTGGTAGTCTCTGACATGGCCTTTCACCACCATGTATTCTAATTTTTTAATATTAAATAAAATTTTAACTTACATGGCAAGATATTATTGGTTGGGATATGGTGTGGTACACCAAAACGGGATAGAAGATCCTTATCCCTATTATATATGTTTGTGAAGTTTAACCGTATATTAGTTAATGTTATGTGACTGAGGAGTATTGTAAGATTCTAAATGATTGGGACTGTTAAGTGAATCATGACAATGATAATGGAAGTGTCAGTAACCAGGACAGTACTTGTGTCACTGCAGTGGAGAAAATGGAGAACTTTGTATTGGGATTCGTCGAGCAAAGAGACAACAAAACAAAACATCCACATCTACATCTCTGATATCAGGTGATAGCATGCAACTTGGAATATTGGCCAGTGCTTCCCACGCTGTTACCACAGGATCCATGTTCACTGTCTACTATCATCCTTGGTTAGTTGTTCAAGATTTATCAGATAGAAAATTTAAATGGACAATATATACTTTTCTTTCATTGAAGATGTAAATATGCACTCTGAGCATATGTTTTTCATGATTTTGTAGAAAGAGCAGTTACACATATCTTTTGCAGGATGAATCCCTTTGAATTTATTGTTCCTGTGCAACACTACATGAAGTCAACTGCAATGGACTATTCAATTGGAATGAGAGTGCAATTGCTGTTTGATGTTGAAGAACCCACAAGAAGGTGATGATGATGCCAAAGTTTGGCTGAGTCATGAATGGTTTATTCTGAAATGCCCCTATCCCTCAAAAACTAGAAAGTACAAGTGAACATGTTTATGATAATTATATCTGCAAGGAAGCTATTTATAATTGTAACCAGGTCTGTTTCCGTTTTGTTTGAGTAACCAGATATGCAAGTACGATAATTGGTGTCGAAGATATCGATAGCATTAGGTGGCCAGGTTCGAATGGAGATCTCTCAAGGTATTCAGATCCTTTCCAATTCTTTAAATTTAGTTCCTTAATGTTATGATACCTTCCTCTTTTATATTTTACTCTGATTCAATCTGAGTTTTATCTCCTGTTAGGTGCAATGGGATGTGATACTTAATATGCATATGCTTCCTGAAATGGTTTGTCCTTGGTGGATTGAGCCCTTGAATTCTGCCAAGAAGAAACTGATTCCAATTCTTCCCCTACCCAAGAAGGCACGTGTACCTAACATGCTATTGCCTGGATTAAGTGGCTTTGCCAAGGATGGTCAGTTCTTATCCAATTATCCATTCAATTCTCAAATTTGAGTTACCTGTGAAACTCTCTTGATTCAAGGAAGCTACAAAATGTTATGTTATATCTTTTCATGTTTATGATAAATGTGATCTTTCCCATAATTAGCATGTGACTAGTTGGATTATCTTCTTGTTATCAGACATAGTTCAGAATTCAGCCAGGCCTGTATCTCTGAGAGTGGAAAGGGACTTACAAGGTCAAGATTACAACAATGTAGGTTCTCCACAGCCTGCACAAAAGGGGTTGGAGAATCAGCTTCCCTTTTATATGCAAGACCCTCTTCACCAATCTCTTGGCAGCTCAATGCCATTTCCACATGAAGACATATCAACTTCAAGTTCAAATATGAACTCCACTGGTTCTGAGTCCCAAGGATGGCCTTCTGAATCCAAAGATGAAAATGATTTTCCTTTTGGCCAACCTGGCTGTTTTAGTAGATACAAGCTTTTTGGGGTTAACTTAATTGATACCCAACCGGAGCTCCCTTCACCACAATTTGCTGTTTTAAGCAAGATTTCAAGTCTTCTTTCTATTCCTCCAATGTCTCAGTCTAGCATTTATGCAACTATTCGTCCGACAAAACCATACGAGAGTATTGCAGTTGTTACCTCAGAGAAAACATGCAAGAAATGTCGCTTTGGTAAAAGTAGGAGTTGCACAAAGGTAAAAAGCATTTATGATTTAAGTTTAACCATGGATTGATTTGATATTGAATCTTGTAGAATGTTTCTCATTAAAGTATATGCTTCTAACTAAAATATTGGCAGGATCCTTTTCTCTTAAATTTTTTCTGTTTTTGGGTGCTTGGTAAAGTATTTGGATAACCCTCATTGGAGTTTTTCACTTGATAGAGCCATGTAGAGAGGATAGACAATGAGACCTTAGCACCATGCACAGGACAAATATGTGGGCATCCAAGGTCTCTGTGTCTATCTTTCTCTTCACATGACTTAAGTCATCTGGAATAACTCACATGTAATGTTTAGGCATATGCTAGATCCTTCTTACTTGGCTGTCAAAGCATCTTGGTATATAGATAGGTGAGGAATTGAACCCTTGTGATAATTGTGATTGGATCCTCTACTTTTTTTTCTCTTATTTTCTATCATGTTATGAGAGAGGAGATAAAGGCAAATTTAATTTTGTTAGCGGGGTCCATTCAAATTTGTTTTTATGTCTTTCTCTATTGTAATATGAGAGAGAAAAAAAGGAGAGGATTCAAATCAAGAAAATAGTATACATGTAGCTGAAGCTGAAACTATTTTAGGCATTCAGAAATCTGAGCCTAGGAAACTATCTATTTCAGGTGCTTAAGCAGGGAACTGCTCTTGGAAGAGCAATTGACCTCACACATTTTCCTGGCTATGATGAACTCATCTCCGAACTTGACTCGATGTTTGATTTCGGAGGAAGCTTAATTAATGGAAGCAGAGGATGGCATGTAACCAGCATAGATGATGATGGGGATATGACCCTATTAGGGGATCACCCCTGGCAGTTAAGTAGTAAAATCAACGGTAGTATCATATGAAAACAAGATTATGTAGGGTTTAACTTTGGTGTTACTTCTTTGCAGGCCTTTCTACATATTATAAATAACAATTGTGATATTTGTATACACTGCATTTGTTTCTTAAAAGCTGTTTTTTCTATGTATCAAAAGAAGAAAGCCAATTAGCCAAAAAGCCACTGCTGTTTTTATTTTATTTTCTGTTTACACATAAATGCCTTTGAAAATTTACCACCAATATTAGTAATATACATATGGCATTTTCCTAAATCAAGTAATTTCAACTTTTTAACCAATCTGGTTGGAAATTTTCATTTACTTATTAAAGCTCTACATTTTAGTTATTTGTGTTTGTTATGCTAACTTTTTTGTTGTTCCTTTAAACTATGCAGGGATTTCCAGACCATGGTCCAAAAGATAATCATATGTCCGAAGGATGATGGTGGTATTAACAATCTCAATCCAAGCAACTCAGCTGATCCTAAAAGCATTTAGTCTTTGTGTTTTCTCAGTTCCCCGCCCTCTCCTGCACCAAGCAAACACAGCTTGCAAGACTAGTGCATCTATATCTGTTCTCTCTATGCAACTGATGGCTATGACATTAATGATGTCTTGTGTCGTTTGACTCATTTCTAGTTCCTATATGTTTTACATTTCTTTCGTTTCCAGACAACCTTGGAGATCTACAGGATCACAATTCAAGACTTTGTGTGAATGCTGGTTTATTGATATATAGCAATCCTAAAATTTATAGTTTAAAAAAAAAGACTGTGATTTTAAGAAATAAATCTTCCTAGTACTTCTGGGAAGTATTCGTGATTGTGATATAATATTGAAGACTGTTCAGTATGAAAGTTCTGGTTCTACTGATCTTGTCTGCTTGGTTTAGTATCCTTGTTTGGATGGTTAGCCAACATCGTTGGTTGGTCTCACAGGTTCGTTGGTCCGGCTGGAGCATGGCGAGGACTTGCAAAATCACTTTGATGCTTAAGTTAGCATTGGATAAAGTATGAAGAATTGTGTCTCTAGTGTGTGTGCTACTCCATGTATTTATAGGCTGCCTGGGTACCAACTGAGGTTGGCGTGAGTGGTTAAGGGAAAGGTTTCGAGTTCGAGTCTTAGGTATTGAAAAAACCTCAGCTGGGAGGGATGCCATCCTTAGAGGTACCGAACAAACTCCCTCGGGAGATTAGTCCTCGTCTCAGGTTGGCGGTGGGCTCCTCGAAGTAGATTGAAAAATAGGCTACCTGGGTCCTGGCCAGTTGATCTGGTCCGGAAATGGATCCCCTTACCGCTTAATAGCAGATATTTTTGTAAGTTAGTTTAGTGAATGTGTAATGTGAGCCATCCAAACTTAAATCAATGGCCAAGATTGTTCATTGTGTAAATGTGTGCTTTCATTACAAAGAGGAATCCATCCATCCATCCGGTCCATGGAGGTCACTTTGTCCGACCACTTATCTATAAGGACAACTATTTTGCCGTTTCTATCACTTTTAGTACTACTTTACAAGAGTAGGGCGACAAAGGATTTGGATTCCCCATATTTAAAATTCACTACATTCACTCATATTCATTATTGGATCATTGTTATTTCAATTATTTAATACGCACTCAAATACATCTAATGATGCATATAAGTGAATGTAGTGAACCCAAATCCAGTGACAAAGGGGCACCACTTTGTAGAGGTAGCACGATAAGTCTATCGGAGTAGAGTGACAATCCTTTAAGGCCTCATGCGTTATATGGGATTAGGCTATTAGTTGGTCCATTTGGCGTTGGATTGCTGCATGACCAATTGTGTCTTTTAGAGTTGGGCCATTATCTGACCTGTATGGTTAGCCTATTGAGCCTTGAATTCGAGATGGTGGCCCATTATAAATGCTTTTATCGAAATGATTCAAGAGAACATGGTTGGAAGACAACTAGTTCATACCAAGTTGTTTTAGAGGTAAACACACAAGATCAACTATGAAGTTCCTATTATCATTGATAACAGAACAACATTTACAAAAATGAGAAGCAATATAAAATAAAACAGTAATATATTACAAAATAAACAATAACCATAAGATAGCGAGTACCACACGACTCAAAACATAAACAATCATAGATAACAACTGCGAAAAACTTAACTCACAATAAAACGCGAAACATAAACACAAAACCCCGATGTCACATATCAGAGCTGGTAACCAATCCAAAAATTACATCGGAAAAACAACTAGCATAAAGTCCTAAACTACGAGTAAGCGGTCTACTCGGGATCACTCCTCAACATGCTGCTCATCATCATTTGCATAAACCAAGATACATGCAAAGAAACAACAACGAATAGGGAGTAAGAAATCATTCGTATAAATATAAACGGCAATAGGATAGTTAGCAAGATGTTCACACAACAAGTAACATATCATAATATAACATTTTATAACATAACATCATTCATTACAACATTTCGAATAATTCAACTAAAGCCGGCAATTTTGGCCCCAAAAACCCATAAATCAGGTCGAGTTGAACCCCTTAAATAGCAGCCCAGAAAAAACCGGGCCTGTTTAGTCCGTCCCGTTTAACCTAACAGGCTAAACCGCCTCGGGCCGGGCTGGCCCGATAATTAAAAAAAATCAACACACTTCATTCTTTCCACCTGAAGTGCATACTTCCTCACTTCTCCTTCCCTTTCTTCCTCTCTCTCTCTGCCAACCTTTTCGCCTTAATCTCAGCCATGCATTTGATGTTCTTCTATTCCTCAGCCAATTCTGCGACCCATTTGTACATCCGATCTCCCCTACTACCACTCTTTCCGGCGACCCAGTTGCTGAGGCTTTGCAAGCACAAGTCGGTCTGCTTCTGATAGATGACATCAGATTGATATGCACCAGATCTACAATGGCGTCCAAGGGAAGAGGTCAAGATCGAGGTCGAGGGTTTCTTCGATGAAAGAAGGGAATGTTAGGGTTTTGGGAAGGACTATGGAGGTTTCTGTGAGGAGTAGTAGCACAAGGTTCTTGTGCTCTGTTATGGAATCACAATAGGCCGATACGCAAGGTGCATCATATTGCAACATAGGTTCTCTGTTATTGAATTTGTATTTTACATCAAAGATCTGTTACATTCTTTCTCTTTTTTTTGCGCTAAACAGAGGTTGCCTCTGAACTCTGAAAGGCATGCTTAGCATTAAAATTTCTAATTTTAAAATAACAAATCCTCACTAAAATTTCAAAACATTAATATTCATTTTAGAAAAGGCATTTCTCCATCGCTGTGGCAATAAATCACGCCCAACAATGCAAAGGAGTTGTGATAACAGATAACAACAATAAAAAATTAAAGTTTGCACTCATAATTATCTTACTATATTTTAACAATGCATCTATGGTGAAGCATGTCAGAAAGTGCCACACCAGTGTTTCAGTTGTTTGGACTGTTGGATTTAATAGTATAAATAATGGGTGGTGTAGATATGTTGATCTAAAAAAAATTAAAAACAAAAAATTTGAAAAAGACTATTTTACCCTTATCATCCCAAGCATTCTTTTCACGCTGAGACCCACCGACGATGGAAGAAACGGAGGCGCCGCCACCACCCTTGTCACGCCACCCCTGTAGCCTCACCCTGTCACCACCACTCAAGCAATCTAGGCCTCATCAACATTTCCAAGGCAATGCTAACCCTTCTTTTCTCTCCACCACTGATCTCATGCAAGTGTAAATTCATAATCCTGAAGACCCATTGCAACAATGGTACTCTCAACCAGAGCTCTCTTATCTGACCATGGCATCTTATCAGGCAAAACGTAGACGAGCTGAATATTTGTCATCCTTTTCACTTCGTCTTCGCTGTGCGCTGCCCCTATAGCCGCCCCTGGTGGACCATTTCGGACCAACGATGGGGGTGGAGATCTGTGGAGACAGTGATTCCTCTCCACCTCTCCCCTCCTCTCCTTCTCCTCCCCCTCGCCATGGCCGCCACCAAGACCTTTGATTTGTAGATCTGAGTTTTTGGTTTAAGGTTTGTTTCGAAAAAGGGATTTTGAAATCTACGATGGGATGATGGTGGTGGTAGTGGGGGGTCGTGGTGGTCGGTGGTCATGAAGGGGAGGGAGAGATTATTGAAGAAGAGGGTAAAAATGGGTTTTCACATAAAAATAAATAAATAAGTGCTACACGGGTGTAGCACTTACTCAACTGCTACATGCTAGACGCCACCATATTTTAAAAGCAATTGAAGAAAAGATTTTGGATTGTATACAAGCATCAGGTTGAAACTTGTATGTGGATAATACTATGTATCTGTATTATGTATTCAAACTTATATGTTGAGCTATAATCCAGATGCACCTCTGTCACATGAAAGTATGTGCCTAGAATTTGACTCCACACATCTAGAATTTGATTAAGATTACTACGGTTATATAACTTCTATTTTCTAGCAGGCGGTGACAGAAAAATGATACAAATGATCCTGGTTAGTCACGAGGTCAATTGAAAACAAAAGGCGGGAAAAAAAAATGTGTTTTGATGATCAAATAGGCTGAAATTGTTTATATATATATATATATATATATATATATATATATATATATATATATATATATATATATAATTAGGCTGATTTGGCCCGGTAGCCCGATACTGGGCTAGGCTGGAATATCAAAATCACAACTCGAAAAAAATTTGGACTGGCCTGGCCCAACCCGATTCTATGCTCTGGCACGCCGGTCCGGGTGTCCCGATTTGCCAGCTCTAAATTCAACCATGCAGTGCAGTGTTACTTAAATGCTCCATATACATGTGGATCCATAACTAACTCGGGAAGACGACTTCGTAGTTACATATCCACATTGGCCAACAAGCACCTATGAAACATGAGACTATTTTTACAGGGTAATAAGAATTTAACTTCTTATTTCAAAAAAAAAAAAGAACTTAACTTCTTTTACCCGGGTTAAATTATTATATTTTTGTTTTATAAAAGGTTATAAGAGAAAAATATTAAGGTAAGTAAAGTTGAGAGGAAAAAAAAATTGATATTTGAATATTAACTTACTTTTGGGGTTATAGGTGGGAATTTAAAGGAGGAGGGCTCTCACCCTTTCTTGATGCTTACCATGAAAGAGGAGAAAAAATATAATAGAAGAGAGGAAGAGAAATAGAGAGAATGAGATAAAGAAAGGAATGAAGAAAAAGGTGAGAGCTTTTAAAGATGGAACCTCCTTCTCATCTTGGCCATGAAGGAAAGATTGGTCAGCATCTTCCAAGCTTCCTCAAAGACCCCATCACCTTCTCATCTTCTTCAATCTTCTTTGTCCTCCATGGTTTGGTAAGAACCCTAAGGTGAGAGAGTTTAATGTTTTCTTGAATTTCTCTTGTTCAATCTTGTGCAATCTTCTTTAATTATTGTTTAAGTTCATGAAATTGAAAGGAAAACAAAGGTTATGACTATTTGGTTGAACCCTAGAGATTGGGGGTGAGGAACTCCATTTTTGGAGCATGAGGTTTGATTTTTTTTTAGACTATCTCGGTTTTGAAATGAAATCTGACATACCTTAATCAAAATATCGTATCTAGAGTTGTAGAACTCGGATTAAGATGAAATTGGTCTCATTTAAAAGTAAACACATAGAGTTATATAGAGAATAATTTTCGTGATTTTAGGAAGCCTGAGATGTTCCCAGATAACTTTTGAAAATAGGGTTAAGGCTGCCCCGGATGCATCTTGACAGCCTGCATTTAAAAAATTATATCTTGAGAACTCGGAACGAGATGAAACTTGTTGCATTTGAAAACTGAGATGTAAAAGTTTATTGTGGTAAAATTTTGTGGTTTAATGAGACTTGAGGAAGTCCCAGTTTAATTTATAATGTTGAGTACTGTCTGTTTAAGATGTACTCAGACAGTCTTTACTTCAAAATTTATATTTGGAGTTTTAGACCTTATTTTTATGTGAAATTAGTGTCATTTGAAAGTAGATACATAAGAATTATTGTGATTAAAATTTAGGAATTTATGGACCTCTATATTATTCTCAGATTTCGTTTGAAGTTTGTCTAAGTTGCTGAAAACCCCCTTTGGCAGTCAATCTTGATAAGGTTGTATCTTGGGCCATAACCTTCGAACTTAGGTGCCACATGTTACATTAAAAGTTTATTAAAAAGAATACAAAACTATATAAATGTTAGTAAGTATACTCATGAAGTGTATTCATAGAATTGATTAAAGATCAATAAAGTGAGACGACAAGATGTAAATCTTAATTGGGACATATATTGTCCATAAAAAACAATTTTATGAACAATGAGGAGAATTTTAGTTGGGTGGCCAAAGAGGCACTATATAAGTGGAATAATAATATGAATGCTTTAGTAGAGACTAAATGTTCTACATTTTGAATTGCTATGTATACGATGAGTGTTCTAGTGATATTGAATGAAAAAGTTATGATAAAGAATTGTATTTTTGAAGGAAGATAAAAGAAAAATGCTTGTTTATAATATACTACTATTAGTTATGTTGATGTGATTATAGCGTAGGTTATTAGAATGGAAGTATAAGAAAATTGTTTTGTCGATATTTACAATTGTGAATGACACCATGTGTACTCGTGTCTTGGTGATTGATAATTGAGAAATAGAGTAGTATACACACACACACACACACACACACACACTAGTGAATGGTTTGCTATGATGCTTATGCGCATGCTTGGGAGTGATGAAATATTGAAACGAGTCTGATACATGAGTGATGAAGTGTGGCAAGTCCTTGACTTTGTGAAATGACTAAGAGTAAATGTATAAGATGTGTATTGCACATGAATGGTTGATTTGTCACTATGGTTATGGGATCATGATGTACGGATAAACTTACGTATGTGATAAGCCTCTGGCTTATCTAGTTTTATGACTAGATGAACTAGGGTTTATGTGCCAATTTATTCGAGTTCACTCTCGTTTTCGCCCAAATTTGCCTTGTTTTGTTCCTAAGTTGGACTTTGACTCGGTTTGCGTCTTTTGTGTAGTTTTTAGGTTATTTTGAATAGAATTACGCTTGTGGGTGCTTTTGTTGTTTTTGAGTTAAATAAGTGAAGCCCCGCGAGCACGAAAGTCAACAAGCGGCAAAAGTCATCACTTGGTCTCGCCACGCGAGAGGTGTCTCGCCTCGCGAGATCATGAGAACCTGCAAGACAGAGACCATCACGGCCAAGCCGTGATGAAGACCACGCCCGTGAACAGTTTAAGGTTTGAAGTCTCGCCCCGCGAGAGTTTGAAGACCACTGAAGTCGGAGACCATCACGGCCCAGTAGTGATGAAGGTCACGACCTAGAATTGAAGGCTCGCCCCGCGAACACTCTTCGCCTCGCGAGAGTTCAAAATGAAAGCGCCAATTTTAATTCTCGCCTCGCGAATGGCTGCTCGCCTGAGCGGTGCGAGATCGAGGATTCCTATTTAAGGCTGTTGCAGATCGGATTGAAGGATGAATCTTTAGGAGGCTGTAGGGATTTTTGGAGGGCACGCGAATCCTAGTAGTTTTCCTTTGTTTAGAGTGGCGTTTAGGGTAGTTTCTTTTCTCTTTGGAGCTACGTCTCACTTTTTCTTATGGAGATTATGTCCGATCGCTTGTCTATGAGCATGAGGAACTAATCCCTCGTCCGAGGGAACGATGAAGCCACCCATGGCGATGTAAATCCGATATGATGTATGTCTTTCTCCTTTAATTCAATTCTTGTTTTCCGATTCTGATTTGAATGTTTGATCATATGTTTTGCGTGATTAATCGATTAAACGTGTTTGAGGCCCTAACGGCGATTCGCGTTTAGAACTTGAATCGGGATCATAAATGTTTTCTAATTCCGACTTAATTGTGTTGATCATATGTGTTGCGTGATTGACTTGTTAGCGTTGATGAGGCTTAGTCAGCGATTCACGTTTAGAACTTGAATTAGGATCATCGATCGAATATTGCACGAGTGAGTAGGAGATCGGTGCGACCTTATAGGGAACAAGAATTAACAGAATTCGAGATTAGGATTATGAGACCTAGTAAGTAATTAATCCAATCGTCGAATACGTCCTGAGCAGCAGAGTGGATTTAGGAGAATTTAGGGGTCCCGGTTGACATTGTAATTGAACTTAGGGAGGAATTCATCATCACTTGGGTGTACATATTGGGTAGGTGGATTTGCGACCTTGGACATTTTTATTTTCTGATTTTTAGTTAATTATTTCATTAGATTTGTTAATTGAATTTTAGATATTAATCTCTCTCTCAACCACCTTCTGTAACTTGACCGAACATATCTTATTTCCCGCGGATTAGTCGAATTGGTAGCCCAATCCCTGAGTTCGACCTCGGTAATTACTTACCGTGTTATTTTTATTACTTGCGACGACCCGGTACACTTTCCGGCGTCACAACAAGTTTTTGGCGCCGTTGCCGGGGATTGGCACAACCAATTTTTCTGAATTTAGGGAAGTTTGGTTATTTGGTTAAGTTACTTTTATTTTTATTTTTATTTTTATTTTCTATTATTATTCTCTATTTCTTGATCCCACTTGGTCTTGGCCCTGTTTTGTATGCGAGGTACCCTTTCAAGGCGGATTGCGAATCATGGAGACTGTTTATTTTCCAGCCTTGGACGGTGTTACAAAATATGACTTTGGGCCTAATATATCCCTGGGAGATCCTTGGCGCTCGGGGACGTAAGTGCCCTCATGCACAAGCTTCTAGTATAATCATGAAGCATGAGGAGGAATGGGAATGGAATGAGCAAACACCGTTGAGAGCTGCTTTAGAACAATATTCCCAGGAGCTATCCACCTCTGAGGCCAAGGCAAGAGCCAACTGTGACGATGTCGAAGCGTGATGCAGAATTTCAAAACGCAAGTCGAGGAGATTTGCAAGCGAGTTAGTACAAGAGTCACATGAAGCCCAATTTGAAGAAAATCTGGTTTTGGGGATAGATCAAAATGAAGACGAAGTGGTAGTGGAGTCCACACTTGTTTGCCAAGCAACCGAAAATTTCTGCATTGGATAACTATGTTGGCTTACATGCATGTGTGGACATGGGTAAGTTAGACCCTCCCACTGCAAATGCAGCACACTTCCTCGAAAACACCATTTGACCCGAGAGGAAGTGAATTCATAATTACAAAGGTCAATGGAGTTTTCACACACTGGCTGGGTGGAGTTGATGATAAAGTCATATTGCTACTACAATCTTCACTCCAATTACCATTTGATCCGGGTGGAGGATCTCACATGATGAGCGTCCCTTGGCCTCTGTACCACAGACTATGGGATCCAGGTGGATGCTTCTTAATAAGTCAGGCTCGGGACGTTAAACAAGCGCTTCTTGGGGGGCAACCCAAGCTAGATATCCTTTATTATTTTTAAGTCATTACTTTCTTTCTAAAAAATAAAAATAAAAAATAGAGGCTCGCCTCGCGAGTCCATCTTTTGCCACGCGAATACGGGCTTAGCGGCTTTTCGGAAATTCCGGATTCGCCTCGCGATCTACCACTAGCCTCGCGAGTCTGGAAAATGGGAAGAACAAGTTTCCAGATTCGCCTCGCGAGTGTTGTCTCGCCTCGCGAATCTGCAATTAGGGTTTTCAATTTGGGGCAGAATTTTAAAATTCGCGTCGCGAGCGATCTCGCCTCGCGAAACAGGGGAAATTATATAGCCACATGAGCTGCCAGTGACATTTGCGCGACTGTCCCTCTTTCCCCTCACAAACTCAGAAACTTGTTTCTCTCTCTCTCTCTCTCACACACACATACTCATCACACAGCACTCTACCTCACACTCTCTCACAATCACAGCATCTG
>CM061062.1:249248753-249341525 GCA_030762895.1 Sophora flavescens
CGCTTTCCCCCACCACTTTACACACCACCTTTTGCTACGCCTGTATACACACACACACACACACACACGCACACATATAATTATTTATTTATTTATATTACTAATATATATAATTTTAACATAATACAAATTTTAAAACCAAATTAACTAAAGATTCTTAACTTTCTAGACCTATTTGCATCTATAATTCCTTTTGAATGTTTTATTTATTTAAATATTTTGATTTGTAATGTTTAATGAGTATATTTAAAATACTTTTGAATCTTTTTTAATTATTGCTCTTTTCTTTTGTTATTTTTTGCTTGGCTGTTAAAGTGCGGTGTAGTGCTGATGCGGGTAATTAGGTACCCAAAGTGAGGATAAGGATATCTTAATTTGCTACCTGAGGTACAGGTAATTTTTCAAACGGGTATGGGGCCAAGGTGTAGTACCCGTCTATATATTGGGGTAAAGATTTTTACCTTTGTCGCGTCAATCATGGAATTCAATTACTTCTAAGATGATTAAAAAAATGATAGGCAAATATTAGTAATTAATGTGTTATGCTAGTATGGGAAGTTGAACCCATAACCTTGTTATCACACCAAACACATGTCTCTCCAAAACCACCTTAACCATCTTATAAGGTAGTTAGTTAAAGAGTCAAATATTTTCAATGGTGTGTCAATTTTGATTGGTTAATATGTATAAAAAAAAAACTTTACACTATCGGTATATATCAATTGAATTATTAAAATAATAGGATTTACCCAATATTAATTTAATTGAGATTTAATCAGGGTAAACTATTAATTGAGTAAAATTTTATTAAATGAGTAAATTTATTATTTAATTAACTAAATGATTAAATTTAATGAGAATCTTTAATTTTTATTAGAAATTTGTAATTATTACCATTTAAAAAAATATTATTCAGGAAAATACATTTATTTTCATTAAATACAATTTATTTTCTCTCTCTCAATTGAAGTCAAGTTTTAAAATATCTTTCTTCAATGATAATGATTATCTGGAATCAATAGATTATCTTTACATCAATGATCAAGAATGGATGTAAGATTTAAACTTTTAATCGTGTATATATATATATATATAAATAATATGTCTCTCAAAATCTCATCGAAAAGTGTTAAAAAAAAGTAAAAATAATTATTCTATGAACGTCAATCATGGGGTATGCATACTATATACTATAATATATATTCTTTAGCCACGTTGACCGGATTACCCTTGCAGCCTTATGTAACAGCCTTTTATATTCTGTGTCTCTTGTTTGGTCTCCCAGGGATGCCAAGCTAAAGCTCAAACTACAATAGCCTCCTCTGTGTGTGTGTCTGCATCTGAGTCATTTTTTGGCAGAAAATCATGTTTAGAATTGGTTTGAGGTTGGTTTCACATCATTTTTCTGCCTTCACCTGTTCTCATGTTTTAATTTGGTCTTTATCTATCTTTTCCGTTTCATGATTAAAAATTAAGTATAGGATGTTCTGGTTTTACCTTTCACTTCATCTACTGTTGGATCTCTCAAGTCAGCTTTCTGTTATTTGAAATATTTTGGATTAAGAAAATGGATATAGATTTTATTTACTTGTCCATTTTGTTGGGTTGAAGGACTATGTAGTGTTAACAATTAGAAAAATGAACTGATTTCATATGGGTTTTCATTTCAGTTCTTTGATTATTTCTGAATTATGAATAATACTTCAGCTTACTGTGTCTCTGATAATTGTTAAAAACAGTGAAAATGTTTCCAATTCAAGGGCTTTATTTACTGAGAGCTTCCACAGGCTGTTATCCACTCAGACTTCAAGGTGTGGAAAACTTATCCTTCAGTTTCTCTAATCTTTGGCTTACATTTCTTTTTTATTATTGTCCAAAGGATGGCAAATTGTTATTATTCTTATCAGACACGGAAAAATGAACATGATTGGTTATGGAAAATTTTTGCAAATGAGGGAATAAATGAATTTTCATAATGTATCTAGGCAGAAACCACTGTGCATGCTTGATATGTCACTAATTTGTAGTCCCTTCACTCCACTTCTTCCATTTTCACTGTTACTAACCTCAAATTTTGTAGCTTAAGTAGGAATTTCAATTTGAATTTTGAGGCATTTGAGGTGTACATGATGGATTAATTTAATATATGCATAGCATTCTTCAATGGAAAAAATAGGCACTGCGAGAGTTTTGCCCCCTTATATAGGTTCACTTGATTCCGATTAGTCGGGATCCAATGTGACTTCTGGTTACTGAGAGTCTAGACAAAAAAAAAAAACAGAAAGAAAATACTCACTTTAATAGCATACAATTCTGTTTTTACTATTACTTAAGCTCTTTTTTCTTGGATTAATTGGTATACTTCCTTTCATAGTATGAAGTGGATTAGCTGATTTGCCATTTCTTCATCTCTTTCTGCTTGCATTTGATACACTACCTTAGATACATAGCTGTGTATGTGCAAGGAAATGAATATAGTGATGAACAATGATAAGTCACATACTAGCACAAAACTATCAAGGCACGTTGAAGAGTGCATAACCTGGTAGATAAATTATCGAAAGCATACATCAAATGTTATCAAGAGCATCTTTGTTGTTTATGCCTTTAATTCACATTTGATGTGGTGGTCCAGGGATCTACAAGATAAGGTAGCATTGATCACTGGTGCAGCTAGTGGAATTGGAAAGGCTGTAGCAACAAAATTCATCAATAATGGGGCCAAAGTTATTATAGCTGATATACAACAACAACTTGGCCAAGACACAGCAAAAGAACTAGGACCTAATGCAACTTTCATAGCATGTGATGTCACCAAAGAATCAGACATATCCAATGCTGTTGATTTTGTCATTTCTGAACACAAACAGCTTGATATCATGTACAACAATGCAGGGATAGCATGCAGAACACCTCCAAGCATAGTTGACTTGGATATGGCAGTTTTTGACAAGGTTATGGACATAAATGTTCGCGGGGTTGTGGCAGGGATGAAGCATGCGGCACGCGTGATGATTCCGCGCGGAAATGGGTCCATTCTATGCACTGCCAGTGTCACTGGAGTGATGGGAGGGATGGCTCAACATACATACTCAATATCCAAATTTGCTGTTATAGGCATTGTAAAATCTCTGGCTTCAGAGCTATCTAGGCATGGAATCAGAGTCAATTGCATATCACCTTTTGCCATCCCAACTCATTTTGTCATGAAAGAAATGAGTCAGATATATCCACATCTTGATGCTCAGAGAATTGTTGACATTGTGCATAATGTTGGTGTCCTAAAGGGAGCAAACTGTGAACCCAATGATGTTGCTGATGCTGCACTCTATCTTGCATCTGATAATGCCAAGTATGTTAGTGGGCAAAATTTGATTGTGGATGGAGGTTTTACATCTTTTAAGAGTTTGGAGTTTCCTTCACCGGATCAAGTGCTGTAGAAGTTTGTGGGATGCACATATTTAGGAAAAAGGTAAAGACAATAATCAAAAACACCTTCCAAATTCCAATTTCTTAATTCTTGTTGAATAAAAGAGAGTCAATTTCACATACTCGGTACTCTTTTCAATATATTCAAGCATGGATTTTGAGTTTAGTCTGTAGGCAAAACGAGACAGCCCCAAGCTCTCAGCAAAGAGTTCTTCAGTCTGAAAAAGATGGAGATGAGGTGGCAATGAGTCATACATTTTGAGAGTAATATCAGTAAACGGGGGGAAAAAGGAAAGAATCTCAATCCTCATCTTTATTCTTAAAGATGTCATAAAAAAAAGGCCCAAGTAACTGGAGTAAGCAAGCAGTTTCTTTATACAGTGGTATTTATTTCATTCCAACGTTAAATTAGTTTCACGAATAAACTTTGGATCGAGACTCTCAAGTATCCGAAAATCACATAGGACTACGATTAATCCGAGTCGTGTTGAAAAACCTATTTAAGAGTACAAAGCTCTGCCAGCATTCCTTTTTCCATCTACAAGATTCATATCCAAGAAATATGCGATTCTCATCGAAATTATGTTTACTTGAAAATAAAACATTTCCTTACAAGCGTCATCTAACTCCTTTCCTTGCTTCAAACGAGTCAACAATGGAATTAGTCAAAAGTTGATGATATTTTTTTTTTTTTGTTACTTTTTATCTTTTTTTCTTTTCTAGCAACAATCTACCTTGTTCTTTCTTCACTCACTTCACTTCTCCATTCATCTGAATATTGGAACCACTGTGGCAACCATGGCCACCGTGAAAGCTACTGTTTATTGCCTCACAAAATTACGGTTAACATGGTAAATGAATGTGCAACCAAACAGACTCAAAGTCGGATGTAGTGAGTCAATTCATGCAAAACCCAAAGATGTCACATTTGGGGTCTAGAGTAGTATTTTGGTGCATTAAGAGACAACCAACTATATCTCTAGCAAATATAGAAGCGAAATACAGAGCAACAACTATAGTAACTCGGGAATGTATGTGGTTTACGCATCTACATCAGGTAACCGATTATTTAGTAAAGTTATGTTGTGACAATCGGTTAACAATCCACCTAACGGAAAATCCTATTTTTCATGCTAAAACCAAGCACATGAAGGTACATTATCATTTTATCAGAATAACATCGAGATAAAGTATATTAGCACCAAAGGCCAGGTTGAAAGTATATTTACAAAAGGACTCGGTGTCATGAAGTTTTAAGAGTTCAAAAGATAATTTGGCATAGCGACAAGGTCTGCGCGTGGAGAGAGAAATAATCATTGAGGAGTATTGAAAAATACAATAATTATTTCTCTCTCCTTGAAAATTTGGAGATTTTTATTTGATGTTTTGGGAGCCAATCAGAACTAGTCTTGTGTTGGAGGAAAAGTGCAGCCAATCTGGATTGTACTAGAATTCATTTCACCACCATTTTGAAGGAATTCTCTTGCAAATTCCAAAAACTACAAGACCACTCTACCAAGACCATCATTGAAGACCCAAAGAAACAGGGAAGAAATAAGAAAGACCAATTATATATCAAAGTTCCTCCTTTGGTGAAGATGCTAGAAGAAACAAAAGAATGAAGATGATTATAGTTGCTATTCTGAAGTCCAAGATGAGCCATCTCACATATGAAGATAAGCTGACTTACATATATAGATAAGCTAACTCATGAGGAAGCTGTCTGGATGCTTTGCCGTGTAAAAAATCCAGAATGACATCCAACGCCTTTAATAGCTGAGCAACAATCACTCTTTCTCAAAATGGATAAACATCACTCGAGATATTTTAAGGAAGCTTTCTCCTCATAAAAGGATAAGAAAAAGTGGAATCAATATGTTATTTTTTATTCCACATTTCAAAATCCCTCTCCCCTCCATAAATATCCAAGAGAGAATTTCTAGTTCTTGGGCTGATGGAATGCAGAGAATGGAATCTGCTGCAAAAAAAGGTTTTTGTGTGCCCAAAATCTTGTGCTACTCTACTCTCATTTTTCTGTAACCTTGTATTGAGTGAAAAACACACTAAAAAGATTGTTCTTCATCATTTTTCTGTAACCTTGTATTGTATGAAGAACTTGTTGTATATAACTTTGGGAAGCTAAGGAAGATCAAACAATACTTTAAGTGAAAATATCAACCTGACTGACTACTAGATGTAGACTCCACATTAGAGATAGAGATCAAATCAATGTTAAGTATTATGGAGCAAACTCTTCTAATATCTTCTCCTTCATCTATCCTTGCTTGAATACACCATTGCATTAGTTGTTATTTAATTTCTGTGTGATTGCTTGCATACTTTGCTTTTTTGGATTCATGTGACATAAGCTTGCTTATCTATATACCTTAAGTCATCTTATCTTTGTCATAAGCAATCTCATCTTCGCGATAGAACCTGTGTTAAGATAGAAGGGTAATTAGAAACAATTAGAATAGTTAGTTAGTTAGTTGGAGGGGATTCGGTTAGATAAATAGGGGGAATAAGGGTAGAAAGGAATCATTTAGAGAATTACAGTTTGTGAGAAAGCTATTGCAAAGTTATAAAAGGGAAAATCTTTTCTTAAGGGGAACCCTTTTAAGGAGATAATTCTCCTTGTACTGTCAATTTTAGTCAAACAATTTCCATTATGGATTCCTATTCCCAACAACCTTTGTGTTTTAGTTTGCCTAAACAGAAATCAAGTGGGAACTTGATTCATCCCCTTCCCAAGTCCTCTCTTACCAATAGCACATACTGCTATTTAGGATTCATTTCATTTTTCAGTAAAAGTAAAATGGGAAATAGAAACACATACCAGAGTACTCAAAGACCGGATACATCAACTAAAAACAGAAAAGCTAGATGATTTCATGGGGAAAGTAGTTCATAAAGGAATGAAGAAACAAGATAAGATACAATAGGGGGCAGTAGTAGTAGTGAAATGACTTAAACCAAGTGGGGTAATCAAATTCAACTAGTGAGCTGTTCTATACGTTGGGCAATCAAGTTAACAGCAGCATTAGCTGATGAGAATGGCCCATGAAAGCTTTCTTTATATGAAATAGACTCCAATTCACGGGCCATGTTCAATAAAATGTCACCAAGGTCTGTTTGTTTCTGTAGCAAAGAATTGTAGTAGGACTTGGCAGCAACTCTGCTTATCTCCACATTGGTTTCCTCTGGACAGTATTCATCATCCAACCATTTATGTAAACTAACCCTAAGCCACTCTGATTCCTGAAAACACATGCTGCAACATCTCAACTACTACTTCCTCAACCACTTTCATATATAATTTTGAAATTGGTATAAAAATTGATAGCAATTTGAAGGATGTTTGAAAACGCTTATTCTTGGAGAAATAATTGCTTTTTTTTTCTTTTTTTTTTGTAATAATCGCTTGATTTTCAAGAGGGTGTGGCAGTGCAACAATGAGATTGCTACCTTGTGACTGGGTTTCCACGGTATAAATCCCAAAACAGTCTCTCCACTTGTGGGGTAAGGCTCATATATCTAGCCTCACACGATACCATTAGCTTAGGTGAAAGCCTCGTACCGTCCTTTAATAACTTGTTTTCAAAAGTTCTCTAAGATTTAAATGCCTTATTTTTTATTCTTACCTTTCAATTTACTTTAATCATATGGCCAACATTAATATCATTGAAAAAAGAGCATGTTTCATTGGATTAGAATAAGACTAAACCCCAATTTGGTCCCTGAGAAAACACTCAGGTCTGAAATAGTCCATATCCAAAATAAAATATCTATTTCATCCTTAAGAATGTAACTATCGGGACACTTTAGTCCTTCCTATGGTTGATGACCTTTGACCACCGGTTTCCAGCTTACGTGTCCCAGGTTTTTGCTGAGTTGCCAAGTAGCACCTCTTGTATTCTAGCATGTAAATTAACGAGAAAAAAAATTCAAAATAAATCCAAAATTCGTCAGGCCCAAAACCCATGCGTTTGAGGGGAGGGGTTTGCAACGAAACGACGCCGTTTTTAGTGGGGGGCTGAATGTGTAGGTTCGTCTCTGCTAAACCCTTAAGCTCCCTCTCACGATTTCGTTCAGTCACTAAACCTCTGCAAAGAAAGAAGAAATTCGAGACGAAGGAGAATAAGTGAAGGGGTTCGTGTGAATCAACTAGCTAAAGGGAGAAGAATCGCGTGAATCAAAGCAGCTCAATCCGATTTCTGAAGGGGTACCATTGACACAATCACAACCTCAAGAAGAAAATGCAACATAAGTAATTTACATGTACTGACTCAAGGAGACAATAATACAGACTCTTCAATGCTATAGGAGTCTAATCTAACATCTTTGAATTTTGTAGGGGACTAATTTGGGTTACTAAACAATTAGATAGGGACTAATTTGGCCCACAATATTAATTGTTTGGTCCCTTTGCTCACTAGGTTGATCTGTCTGATTTGCAGAAAATGGGTGATCAGAGTACACCACCACTCCACCAGCTATAAGGCCACCACCTATCAGGCCTCGTGTTCAAGTTAGACCTCCTTTCACTCCACCTCCTTTCACTATGTTCATAGCTAGACACGTCCTTAGAAGCCTAGCTCATTTCGATGCAACTCCAAAAATAGAAAGGGGGCGAAATACAGATTAGGGTTTCTGTTCGAATTGATAATGGAAAGTGGGCGAAATACAGATTAGGGAAAATAGAAAGATGGGAAGAGGGTAGCAACCAGAGGAAGGGAGAAGAAGATGGTTGATAATGGAGAGGGAGAAGAGATTCTAGGGTTTCTATCAATGAATCATCGAAGGTGGGGGAAGAAGAAGGTTAATATGGGAAGTGGGAGGAGAAACTGCATCGTTTTGGTAGGAAATAGAGGTGAAAAAAAAATTCCAAGCTGGCTATCCTATTAGACATGCTGACTGACAACTCAGCAAAAATGGTGAACACGTCAGCTGAAAACCGGTGGTCGAAGGTGATCAACAGATGGACTAAAGTATCCGATAATTACATTCTTAAGAATGAAATGAATAATTTATTTTGGATAGGGATTATTTCAGACCCAAGTATTTTTCTCAGGGACCAAATTGGAGGTTTAGTCTTACAATAATTAAAGGGTGGAAATCAATTCTAAACTTACACTTGGAGTCAATCTCACTCTATACCAAAACCAATGAAATAACTAAATATAAATAAGTTATTATAAACTCACTTTTAATTGAAACTAAATTTAGAAGTTCATCAAAACTCAATTTTGTAAACGAATTCCCAAACACACTTGAAGTGAGAGGAAGAAAAGGAGTACCTGGAATGCCGTGGTTGGAACTAACCAATGGTCAGGAACACGAAGGTCTTCAACTTGGTCTTGTTGGTCATTAGATTCTGGGAATGGATGAGAGTAGGACCTGACAAGTGTAGGTAAATGGGTATGAGTATGACCCAGAATTGACGAAGAAGAAGCACGTTGGGGAAATGTTAACGCAACAGAAGAGGGTGGGAATGCGATGATACAACAAGTGACCCGGGGATACAGAATTACGGCCTCGCCCAAATTTAATCTCAAATTTGTTATCGTCATCATCTACACATTATCGTCTCCTCTCCTTTTGTCTTCTCACTGCACAGAGGGCAACTCAACTACTTCTACCAATATGGACCATTCAGAAACTAACAAGGCATTGGATGAGGGAAGTGCACTGATTTTATAAGGCCCAAGATGAACTGGGCATCCCAACAACCGGTAGTTGTAGGAACTAATTTCTTAGAGGATATAAAACATCCTTTAAGATATAATTTCTCTACCCACGTATTCAACCCTATCTCAATTATAGGGATTCAAATCCTGGACATATGATTAAAGGAATCAAACTATTAATCACTCAGACCTGGGTAATGCAATGATTTTAATTTTACGCGAGAATAGAGAGACTATGCATTTAATTTTAGGTTAATCAAACCTTAGATAATCCTAATTTTTTTGAGGAATTTAAAATAAGTATTTTAAAAGTTGGTAATTCGGTCCTTGAATATGTAGAAAAACTGTAATTAGATCTTTCAAAAAGTGTATGAGAGAATAGACCACCTAACGAAATCCTAGCGGATATTTAACGAAACTCTAATTGAAATGTGTACCGTAACACCCCAAAATTCATCCTTATGTTTATATGGGTTAGTTTTGGTATATATATGTTGTTATATGTTTGATCTTTATGCATATGTGTATGCTAGAGGTAGTTTAATCTTTGGGAGGGTCTTAATAGTGAATTCTGGTCTGATGGGTTTCGTCCGGCGCAATTAGGCTTACCCGGCTCAACATAGCAGAAAAATTCACGTTCTGAATTTCTGCAGAATCTGCCCGGCCTAAGTTTTCTACGCCCGGCCTAAGTTTTCTGAGCCCGGCATAACGAGTTTGACAGCATTACGTTTTGGGGCTTCTGTTTCAACATAATTGCACCATAATTCGTTTTAAACCTCTAAATCACGCCCTAAACCCTAGTTTATACGACTCTAACACTCAAAAACTGCCTCCTTCCCTTTCTCTCTGGAATTCCCATCACTTTTCTCTAAAAACTCTCTCTAGGAACTTATTCATTTCGCTGTTCTCCATCGTTTTTCAATTGGCAAACACCATTGCGAATACATGTTCATTGTTGTACTGGCCGAGAATGTAATCCCGAGGACTTGCCTATACCTCGGGTTGACCGAGCCTGCCCCGGCAATGGGCCTTAACCCAAACTCCTCCAAAGCCGAGGACATATCAGTACACTAGGACCGCCGAGGATAAATACTCGGACTTATCCTGTCATGAATCAAGGACAAGTACACCTCGGTCCTTTACGGACCAGTCATAAATGATCGATCCGCATATCACTCCGTATATCTCGGAACCTGATCCTAATATCTCTCCGTATATCTCGGAGCCTGATCCTAATATCTCTCCGTATATCTCGGAGCCTGATCCTGAAAGATCTCTATAAATAGGGGGCTTACCCCCTCATTCAGAACTACGTTTGCTTTGATTCCCATTTGGATACGTAGGAGCAGAATTCACATTCTGTCAAGCACATTCCAAAATACTCCCACTAAGCTTTCTTCGGTCGAGTATCTCTCATCCGAGGTATTTGGACGGAACATTTGGCGCCGTCTGTGGGAATCGAAGCAAATTTTCCCATACCACAAATAATGGTGAGAACAATATGGAGGAAAACTTTGAGGGGCTATCCCTAGGGGTTGAGGAGGACGGTGGTTTTGTTATCGATGTAGAAAATAACAATGGGCAGCCAGCAGCAGTGGAAAGGAGGGTTGAGTTGTGTTTAATAGGAGGATTCCACGGCGGATAGGGCCATCCAAACTTGACGGCATGATGGATCGAATGGCCCCTTGTTTGGAGGCCAGCTAAAACCGTGGAGATTAAGGAATCGGGGGCGGACCGATATTTTTTCAGTTCTTCCATCGGATGGATATGATTCGTGTGCTAACCGGGGGTCCATGGCCTTTTGATAACTACATGCCTGTTCTGAGTCCGGTGAGTGGGGGAGTGGCTCCGTCCGATATCCCTCTGAATCATTTGGCCATATAGGTGCAAATCCATAACATTCCTATGGGCTTCATGACGGAGGTATGTAGCGAGGAGTATTGGTAATTTCATTGGTGATTTCCTGGAGTATGACGCCAAAAATAACTCAAATTTCTCGAAGGCGTTTATGTGGATAAGAGTCCCGGTTGATGTTAGAAAGCCTCTGAAGAGGATAAAAAAAAAATTGGTGATTTGAAGGAAGTGAAATTAAAGTATGAGAGGCTCGATTTTTTATGTTAATATTGCGGCATGCGTGGCCATATAGAATACTACGGTGAAAAGCTTTTTTAAGCAAGCATAGATGATGGTAGCTGTACATAGGGACCTGAATTACGTGTGGGCCGAAGAAAAATTATGGTAGTGGTGGTTAAAGGTGGTTGAGGGAGGAGGGGCAGTCATCATGGGTGGCACCATCATTATCTCCGTGAATCGAATAATATCTCGCAATAATGGCAATTCCATAACTGCTATTTCGATTACTACGGGTGCTGATTCTCTGGAGCGAAATTATAGCGGTGTGGATATGGCATGTATCTTTAGGAACCCCGCATTATACGTTCCTAAAATAAATCATGATTTAACTCATGATATGTCAGTTGCAAGTGAAGATAAAGATTTGAGTAATGATGATGAAATGATCATGGGAGAAGATTATTTGGTGGTAAAAGCGATTCAAAAGGAGGAGATCCACGTGGAGGTCATTAGTGATAATAATCGGGAAGATTCGGGCGTTAACTCAGGTTAACACCGCCAACAAAATGTTACTCACAGCCCCACCTATTCTCGATACGCCAACAATTTATCCCATGCGAGGGACGTGCAACAAGCCTAAGTTTCAGGACTGCATAGCAACCATGTAGAGTCTTCTTTATCGGCAGAGCCTGGTTCCCAGGTCTACCAGGCACCATGAGTATTATTAGCTGGAACTGCCAAGGCCTGGAGAACGTTAAGGCGGTTCGAATCTTAAAGACTTGGTTCGGGTCTATAATCCCGATGTAATTTTCCTCGTTGAACAAGGACCGAGCGAGAGAAAGGTCCGCCTCTTCTCCTCCCGAGAGAGAGGCGTCGGACAACTGAGAATGAAGGATCCAGAAACACGCGCAGAGAAGGAGGCCCACAACTCCGGGTTTCTCATCATATGGACCGAGCAGACGAGGAGGAATTTCCTATGCAGGCCCCTGAACTTTCACTTCAGGCAAATAGGCCTAATGAAAGAACCGGCGTGTGAAGGCCGAGTTCGAGCCGTTAAACTCTAAAGGCCAAGTTTGAGCCTCAAGGCCGAGTTCGAGCCATTTCATTTGTAAAGGCCAAGTTTGAGCCTGAAGGCCGAGTTCGAGCCGTTAAACTCTAAAGGCCAAGTCTGAGCCTCCTGGCCGAGCACGAGCCATTAAATTTGTAAAGGCCAAGTTTGAGCCTGAAGGCCGAGTTCGAGCCGGTTAAATGCTAAAGGCCAAGTTTGAGCCTGAAGGCCGAGTTCGAGCCATTTAAATCATTTAAGGCCAAGTCTGAGCCTGAAGGTCGAGTACGAGCCATTAAAGGCCAAGTTTGAGCCTAAAGGCCGAGTACGAGCCACTAAATCATTCAAGGCCGAGTTTGAGCCTAAAGGCCGAGTTCGAGCTAATGGCCGAGTACGAGCCATTAAAATGTTAAAGGCCAAGTTTGAGCCTGAAGGCCGAGTACGAGCCATTAAATTATTAAAGGCCAAGTTTGAGCCTGAAGGCCGAGTTCGAGCCGTTAAACTCTAAAGGCCAAGTTTGAGCCTGAAGGACGAGTACGAGCTACTAAATCATTCAAGGCCGAGTTTGAGCCTAAAGGCCGAGTTCGAGCCGTTAAACTCTAAAGGCCAAGTTTGAGCCTCAAGGCCGAGTTCGAGCCATTTCATTTGTAAAGGCCAAGTTTGAGCCTGAAGGCCGAGTTCGAGCCGTTAAACTCTAAAGGCCAAGTCTGAGCCTGAAGGCCGAGTTCGAGCCGCTAAACTCTAAAGGCCAAGTCTGAGCCTCCTGGCCGAGCACGAGCCATTAAATTTGTAAAGGCCAAGTTTGAGCCTGAAGGCCGAGTTCGAGCCGTTAAACTCTAAAGGCCAAGTCTGAGCCTCCTGGCCGAGTACGAGCCATTAAATTTGTAAAGGCCAAGTTTGAGCCTGAAGGCCGAGTACGAGCCATTAAATTTTTAAAGGCCAAGTTTGAGCCTGAAGGCCGAGTTCGAGCCGTTAAACTCTAAAGGCCAAGTCTGAGCCTCCTGGCCGAGCACGAGCCATTAAATTTGTAAAGGCCAAGTTTGAGCCTGAAGGCTGAGTTCGAGCCGGTTAAATGCTAAAGGCCAAGTTTGAGCCTGAAGGCCGAGTTCGAGCCGGTTAAATGCTAAAGGCCAAGTTTGAGCCTGAAGGCCGAGTACGAGCCATTAAATTTTTAAAGGCCAAGTTTAAGCCTGAAGGCCGAGTTCGAGCCGTTAAACTCTAAAGGCCAAGTCTGAGCCTCCTGGCCGAGTACGAGCCATTAAATTTGTAAAGGCCAAGTTTGAGCCTGAAGGCCGGGTACGAGCCATTAAATTTTTAAAGGCCAAGTTTGAGCCTGAAGGCCGAGTTCGAGCCGTTAAACTCTAAAGGCCAAGTCTGAGCCTCCTGGCCGAGTTCGAGCCGTTTTAGTTATTTAGGCCAAGTTTGAGCCTATTAGTCGAGTTCGAGCTATCGAGTTATTAAGGCCAAGTTTGAGCCGTGAAATTATTGAAATCAAATACGAGTATCAATTAAGAAAGAACAAAGTTTGTGTGGCCGAAGAATAAGCTCGGTTTCATACTTATCAGCTCCTTCGCTTATTCAAGCTCGGAGCTCGGGGGGCTTGTGTACTGGCCGAGAATGTAATCCCGAGGACTTGCCTATACCTCGGGTTGACCGAGCCTGCCCCGACAATGGGTCTTAACCCAAACTCCTCCAAAGCCGAGGACATATCAGTACACTAGGACCGCCGAGGATAAATACTCGGACTTATCCTGTCATGAATCAAGGACAAGTACACCTCGGTCCTTTACGGACCAGTCATAAATGACCGATCCGCATATCACTCCGTATATCTCAGAACCTGATCCTAATATCTCTCCGTATATCTCGGAGCCTGATCCTGAAAGATCTCTATAAATAGGGGGCTTACCCCCTCATTCAGAACTATGTTTGCTTTGATTCCCATTTGGATACGTAGGAGCAGAATTCACATTCTGTCAAGCACATTCCAAAATACTCCCACTAAGCTTTTTTCGGCCGAGTATCTCTCATCCGAGGTATTTGGACGGAACAATTGTGTTGGCTGTTTAGATCTTTAAACAAGGTAAAATTCGTGCACCTTGTCCCTCTTAATCCTTTCCCTTTTGATTTCTTGATCTAAGAGTTAAATCAAGGTATTTTCTTTATCGTTTTGAGGTAGTAGACAAGCATTCGTGAGACGAGATCCAAGTGGGCCTATTCTTCTCTTCCTTTTGGAGTTGTGATCTGCATACCATATATGAAGAGAATGAATTAGTATGAACATATAGGTTTTGGGGTAGCGTAAGATGAGGGTTAACCCATGGCCCTTTTGTTGTATGTTATGTGTCTTAATTGATGTTGACTATTTAATTGTTATTATTGACATGTGAATGAACATGCTTGGCTATATAATTTGTATGACATATGTATAGTATTGATGACGATGATTGTATGTCATGATTAAATACGTTAGTGCTTCAATGCCTTGATATGATGAACTGTGATGACGAGCTGTTATTGTGATTAAAATATGGCAATTAAAGACATAGGGAGGTTAGTATTGAATCTAAGATTGAGAATCAGTTATCAATGTTCATAAGACATGAAGATAGCAAAGAGGGGTGAGGTTAATGGCCAATGGAATAGTAAATGACATTTAGGGATGATCCCGAGCGCTTTAGGAGAACTTGTGAGGTTCCCTATAACAAATAGTTGAGACAGTGACAGATAAAAACAAGAGTGATAGTCCAATATTCAATTAATGTTATAAAACTTAATGAAGACATTTAATGATGAAAATGCTAATGTTGGTTAAGACGATAACGATGAGTTATCACACGTTAATCTTTGTCAGACTTTGATGCTTATTGGTCAAATTTATAAATCATGGTTCATGGTGTTGTTAAACTATGATGCTTATTGGTCAAAGTCGTTAAGCCATAATTAATGGTGTTGATGGAGGTGGTGGTTAATGTTTGACTGTATGTTAGCATACATGCATTCATGCATGAAGTTGTTAGGGGAAGTTACGATGACAGGGGAGTTCGCATGAGAGTATGGCGAATTGGCCGTCCTTGGTGATCCATCCGAGAGTTAGGTGGGTCGTGGCCCCCAATGGTGATGCATCCGACAGTAAGGTGCATCGGCTATCCAAGGGGTGTTCACCCATGGTTTGGTGGGTCACGGCTTTGTGTCTTTATCACGACCCAAATTCGGTGTCGGTGACCGGCCAAAAGAGGGGTGACAGCCCCAAATCCGAAGCCTTGCCCAGGTTAACACTTCCTCATTTTTAATTAAAGAAAAAAAATAAGTAATCAATACTATTCAAAATCGAACCTTTCTTCTTTTAAGGAAAAGACGAACTTATGGTCCTCATATGATAAGTTTTCATAAATGGGATACAAATAACTCCTAATAACATACTTGAATACCAAACTCTTGAAAAAATGATACAATTTAGTTTTCAATGTTTTAAAATATAAACACGTTAACTTTAGTAGATAAATAAAGGCACATTCATAGGTTGTGGCTTGGCACTACAACTCCACAGTTAGAAGTCAGGTAGCTCGGGATGATCTAGCAATTTTTGCACCTGCATCTCAACACTAAGAGGGAGTGGGTTACATAAACTCAGTGAAGGCTTCATAAGTAAAAACATATGGAAATTATGCAAACATAAAATACGACAATGTCTAACTCTTCAAAACCTTTAATCTCACATAATTAACATCCAATATTCTCGTTGTGGATTTTCTACCATAATGCTTGAATTGTCTCACGAATCAAATATAGCATATTTCATCCGCACCATCGAGTGTTACGTCTCGCCGTCCCCGATAGGCATACAATCCTACCACCACTGGGCGTTACGTCTCGCCGTCCCTAGTGCGATTTCACAGTCTCGGTGCGTCCTCGGCATATGGCCATATCATCACATTCAAGCTCTCTGCGGCGTTACATCTCGTCGTCCCCAGCAGGCTCTCCATAACACTATACAATCGGGTGTTACGTCTCGCCGTCCCCTGTGTATTCTCATAACGAAAATCTCTCACGGCTAGGTGTTATGTATCGTCATCCCGGTCCGACTTTGAATTGTCAATTCAAGCATCAAGCATAATCCCCATAATTCACATCACATGCACATGTCCAAACTTAACAATTGACATCACTTTCATACCATATCATATCATATCATATCACATCACATAATATCCAATATCATATCACATAATATCTCCACAACTAAATAATCATAATCCAATGCTTATACTGAAACATATCTCAAGCTTAAAATAAAGCCTTTTGCCTATAAAGTGACTCTCATTTGAGAGACCGTATCATTTATAACAAATGTGTGTTTTCCATCATCTCATCCTAGAGGTTTTCGCTACTTAATAGCTTATAAAACATACGACAAGTATCAAACAATGTTCACCCATATTATACAATAAGCATACTGTTGTGACGCCGGCAAGTGTACCAGGTCGTCGCAAGTAATAAAAATAACACGGTAAGTAATTACCGAGGTCGAACTCAGGGATTGGGCTACCAATTCGACTAATCCGCGGGAAATAAGATATGTTCGGTCAAGTTACAGAAGGTGGTTGAGAGAGATATTAATATCTAAAATTCAATTAACAAATCTAATGAAATAATTAACTAAAAATCAGAAAATAAAAATGTCCAAGGTCGCAAATCCACCTACCCAATATGTACACCCAAGTGATGATGAATTCCTCCCTAAGTTCAATTACAATGTCAACCGGGACCCCTAAATTCTCCTAAATCCACTCTCGTGCTCATTAGGACGTATTCGACGATTGGATTAATTACTTACTAGGTCTCATAATCCTAATCTCGAATTCTGTTAATTCTTGTTCCCTATAAGGTCGCACCGATCTCCTACTCACTCTCGTGCAATATTCGATCGATGATCCTAATTCAAGTTCTAAACGTGAATCGCTGACTAAGCCTCATCAACGTTAACAAGTCAATCACGCAACACATATGATCAACACAATTAAGTCAGAATTAGAAAACATTTATGATCCCGATTCAAGTTCTGAAACGCGAATCGCCGTTAGGCCTCAAACACGTTTAACTGATTAATCACGCAAAACATATGATCAAACATTCAAATCAGAATCGGAAAACAAGAATTGAATTAAAGGAGAAAGACATACATCATATCGGATTTACATCGCCATGGGTGGCTTCATCGTTCCCTCGGACGAGGGGATTAGTTCCTCATGCTCATAGACAAGCGATCGGACATAATCTCCATAAGAAAAAGGGAGACGCAGCTCTAAAGAGAAAAGAAACTACCCTAAATGCCACTCTAAACAGTGGAAAACTACTAGGATTCACGGCCCTCCAAAAGCCCTACAGCCTCCTAAAGATTCATCCTTCAATCTGATCTGCAACAGCCCTTAAATAGGAATCCTGATCTGCGCTCGCTCGCGAGGCGAGCAGCCATTTGCGAGGCGAGAATTAAAATTGGCGCGCTTTCATTTTGAACTCTCGCGAGGCGAAAGAGTGTTCGCGGGGCGAGCCTTCAATTCTAGGCTGTGACCTTCATCACGGCTGGGCCGTGATGGTCTCTGACTTCCAGGGTCTTCAAACTCTCGCGGGGCGAGACTTCAAACCTTAAACTGTTCACGGGCATGGTCTTCATCACGGCTTGGCCATGATGGTCTCTGTCTTGCAGGTTCTCATGATCTCGCGAAGCGAGACACCTCTCGCGTGGCGAGACTGAAGTGATGACTTTTGCTGCTTTGTTGACTTTCAGGCTCGCGGGGCTTCACTTATTTAACCTGAAACAACAAAAGCACCCACAAGCGTAATTCTATTCAAAATAACCTAAAAACTACACAAAAGACGCAAACCGAGTCAAAGTCCAACTTAGGAACAAAACAAGGCAAATTTGGGCGAAAACGAGAGTGAACTCGAATAGATTGGCACATAAACCCTAGTTCATCTAGTCATAAAACTAGATAAGCCAGAGGCTTATCAAAATACCCCAAACTTAAACCTTGCTTGTCCCCAAGCAAGCTTAAAACTCAAAAACGACTCAAGACTTGGCAAGCCTAAAGGAATCAATCGATTTCGCACAAATTTAATGCAACTTTACAAAACAGTTTTTCCCAATGATCTCCCCCCTACATCAATGTAATCCCCACATTCATTTACTTTAAACCATTGAGAACTTCATCATTCATGCAATCATTAGTCTAAGTTGAGGATCAGGGTCACACACAAAAGGAAGATCACCAATTTCAAACAACTGCCTTCCTCACAAGGGCATGTAAAATTTCACTCATTCGCTCAAATTCGTCTAGGCTTTCAACTTTTTCACTCAATTTCACTTATCAAGAACACTTCCCATGAATTTGATTTCATCTCAAAAATGGTCCCCACGTAAACATGTATGCAACATCAGAAGGTCTTTTAAAGGTTGTAATGGGGCCTGGCTCAAGGTAGGATAATGAAGGATATTTAGGCTTAAGTCCCTAGGAACTAAGAGAGCATGAGCATTAAACACATTTCCACTCAAATTCCTTTTTCCATTTTTCTTTTTGTATCGGGTGACTACAGCCTTTTCCTTGCTAATCTTTTTGTTCTGCCCCTTTTTCTTTGGCAATTTTTTTTTTTCGCCTTGGGTTTCAACCTTTATTTTCTTTTTCTCACCCCAATATGACACATCACCTTGTAGCCACCCCAAACTTAGTTTCTCACAACCATTCTCTTGCTCACTTCCATGCTCTCCTAATCCTAAGATCGGGTTAACATGGTTTTTCAGATTTTGGCTCGTAATGTAAGGTCATCAAGAAACAATAGGTCAATTGGGCTCAATTTGGCTAACTAGGGAACATGCATTAGGGATGGTCCTTTTTAGGCCAAGTGGTTTTTCAAAGAAAATTGCCTAAATCATTTGATGCAACACATAAACATGCAAACCATAAAGAGATTCAAGCAAATTCGGGAAAGTGCAACTTAACAGTGATTCACACATTCAAAAACAGAGTTGGAGGCTCAAATCCTCACCTGGACATTTTGCAAATTGTTTGACCGAGATACGATTCCTAGTGTGTGAACAGGGAAGGAGATGACTTACCTTGCAGTGCAGATGCTGTGATTGTGAGAGAGTGTGAGGTAGAGTGCTGTGTGATGAGTATGTGTGTGTGAGAGAGAGAGAGAAACAAGTTTCTGAGTTTGTGAGGGGAAAGAGGGACAGTCGCGCAAATGCTGCGCGGCAGCTCGCGGGGCTATATAATTTCCCCGTTTCGCGAGGCGAGACTGCTCTCGCGACGCGAATTTTAAAATTCTGCCCCAAATTGAAAACCCTAATTGCAGATTCGCGAGGCGAGACAACACTCGCGAGGCGAATCTGGAAACTTGTTCTTCCCATTTTCCAGACTCGCGAGGCTAGTGGTAGATCGCGAGGCGAATCTGGAATTTCCAGAAAGCTGCTGAAGCCCAGATTCGCGTGGCCAGCATGGACTCGCGAGGCGAGCCTCTATTTTTTTATTTTTATTTTTTAGAAAGAAAGTAATGAGACTTAAAAATAATAAAGGATATCTAGCTTAGGTTGCCCCCAAGAAGCGCTTGTTTAACGTCCCGAGGCGACTTATTAAGAAGCATCCACGGATCCCATAGTACGTGGGTACAGAGGCCAAGGGACGCTCATCATGTGAGATCCTCCACCGGATCAAATGGTAATTGGAGTGGAGATTGTAGTAGCAATATGACTTTATCATCAACTCCACCCACCCAGTGTGTGAAAACTCCATTGACCTTTGTAATTATGAATTCACTTCCTCTCGGGTCAAATGGTGTTTTCTCGATGAAGTGTGCCCAGGCGAGTGGGAGGGTCTAACTTACCCATGTCCACACATGCATGTAAGCCAACATAGTTATCCAATGCAGAAATTTTTCGGTTGCTTGGCAAACAAGTGTGGACTCCACTACCACTTCGTCTTCATTTTGATCTATCCCCAAAACCAGATTTTCTTCAAATTGGGCTTCATGTGACTCTTGTACTAACCGCTTGCAAATCTCCTCGACTTGCGTTTTGAAATTCTGCATCACGAGTTTCGATCATCGTCACGATTGGCTCTTGCCTTGGCCTCGAGGTGGATAGCTCCGGGAATATTGTTCTAAAGCAGCTCTCAACGGTGTTTGCTCATTCCATTCCCATTCCTCCTCATGCTTCATGATTATACTATAAGCTTGTGCATGAGGGCAATTACGTCCCCAGCGCCAGTGATCTCCCAGGGATATATTAGGCCCAAAGTCATATTTTGTAACACCGTCCAAGGCTGGAAAATAAACAGTCTCCATGATTCGCAATCCGCCTTGAAAGGGTACCTCGCATACAAAACAGGGCCAAGACCAAGTGGGATCAAGAAATAGAGAATAATAATAGAAAATAAAAATAAAAATAAAAATAAAAGTAACTTAACCAAATAACCAAACTTCCCTAAAATCAGAAAAATTGGTTGTGCCAATCCCCGGCAACGGCGCCAAAAACTTGTTGTGACGCCGGAAAGTGTACCGGGTCGTCGCAAGTAATAAAAATAACACGGTAAGTAATTACCGAGGTCGAACTCAGGGATTGGGCTACCAATTCGACTAATCCGCGGGAAATAAGATATGTTCGGTCAAGTTACAGAAGGTGGTTGAGAGAGAGATTAATATCTAAAATTCAATTAACAAATCTAATGAAATAATTAACTAAAAATCAGAAAATAAAAATGTCCAAGGTCGCAAATCCACCTACCCAATATGTACACCCAAGTGATGATGAATTCCTCCCTAAGTTCAATTACAATGTCAACCGGGACCCCTAAATTCTCCTAAATCCACTCTCGTGCTCATTAGGACGTATTCGACGATTGGATTAATTACTTACTAGGTCTCATAATCCTAATCTCGAATTTGATTAATTCTTGTTCCCTATAAGGTCGCACCGATCTCCTACTCACTCTCGTGCAATATTCGATCGATGATCCTAATTCAAGTTCTAAACGTGAATCGCTGACTAAGCCTCATCAACGTTAACAAGTCAATCACGCAACACATATGATCAACACAATTAAGTCAGAATTAGAAAACATTTATGATCCCGATTCAAGTTCTGAAACGCGAATCGCCGTTAGGCCTCAAACACGTTTAACTGATTAATCACGCAAAACATATGATCAAACATTCAAATCAGAATCGGAAAACAAGAATTGAATTAAAGGAGAAAGACATACATCATATCGGATTTACATCGCCATGGGTGGCTTCATCGTTCCCTCGGACGAGGGGATTAGTTCCTCATGCTCATAGACAAGCGATCGGACATAATCTCCATAAGAAAAAGGGAGACGTAGCTCCAAAGAGAAAAGAAACTACCCTAAACGCCACTCTAAACAGTGGAAAACTACTAGGATTCGCGGCCCTCCAAAAGCCCTACAGCCTCCTAAAGATTCATCCTTCAATCTGATCTGCAACAGCCCTTAAATAGGAATCCTGATCTGCGCTCGCTCGCGAGGCGAGCAGCCATTCGCGAGGCGAGAATTAAAATTGGCGCTTTTCATTTTGAACTCTCGCGAGGCGAAAGAGTGTTCGCGGGGCGAGCCTTCAATTCTAGGCTGTGACCTTCATCACGGCTGGGCCGTGATGGTCTCTGACTTCCAGGGTCTTCAAACTCTCGCGGGGCGAGACTTCAAACCTTAAACTGTTCACGGGCGTGGTCTTCATCACGGCTTGGCCGTGATGGTCTCTGTCTTGCAGGTTCTCATGATCTCGCGAGGCGAGACACCTCTCGCGTGGCGAGACTGAAGTGATGACTTTTGCTGCTTTGTTGACTTTCAGGCTCGCGGGGCTTCACTTATTTAACCTGAAACAACAAAAGCACCCACAAGCGTAATTCTATTCAAAATAACCTAAAAACTACACAAAAGACGCAAACCGAGTCAAAGTCCAACTTAGGAACAAAACAAGGCAAATTTGGGCGAAAACGAGAGTGAACTCGAATAAATTGGCACATAAACCCTAGTTCATCTAGTCATAAAACTAGATAAGCCAGAGGCTTATCACATACGTAAGTTTATCCGTACATCATGATCCCATAACCATAGTGACAAATCAACCATTCATGTGCAATACACATCTTATACATTTACTCTTAGTCATTTCACAAAGTCAAGGACTTGCCACACTTCATCACTCATGTATCAGACTCGTTTCAATATTTCATCACTCCCAAGCATGCGCATAAGCATCATAGCAAACCATTCACTAGTGTGTGTGTGTGTGTGTGTGTGTGTGTGTGTGTGTGTGTGTATACTACTCTATTTCTCAATTATCAATCACCAAGACACGAGTACACATGGTGTCATTCACAATTGTAAATATCGACAAAACAATTTTCTTATACTTCCATTCTAATAACCTACGCTATAATCACATCAACATAACTAATAGTAGTATATTATAAACAAGCATTTTTCTTTTATCTTCCTTCAAAAATACAATTCTTTATCATAACTTTTTCATTCAATATCACTAGAACACTCATCGTATACATAGCAATTCAAAATGTAGAACATTTAGTCTCTACTAAAGCATTCATATTATTATTCCACTTATATAGTGCCTCTTTGGCCACCCAACTAAAATTCTCCTCATTGTTCATAAAATTGTTTTTTATGGACAATATATGTCCCAATTAAGATTTACATCTTGTCGTCTCACTTTATTGATCTTTAATCAATTCTATGAATACACTTCATGAGTATACTTCCTAACATTTATATAGTTTTGTATTCTTTTTAATAAACTTTTAATGTAACATGTGGCACCTAAGTTCGAAGGTTATGGCCCAAGATACAACCTTATCAAGATTGACTGCCAAAGGGGGTTTTCAGCAACTTAGACAAACTTCAAACGAAATCTGAGAATAATATAGAGGTCCATAAATTCCTAAATTTTAATCACAATAATTCTTATGTATCTACTTTCAAATGACACTAATTTCACATAAAAATAAGGTCTAAAACTCCAAATATAAATTTTGAAGTAAAGACTGTCTGAGTACATCTTAAACAGACAGTACTCAACATTATAAATTAAACTGGGACTTCCTCAAGTCTCATTAAACCACAAAATTTTACCACAATAAACTTTTACATCTCAGTTTTCAAATGCAACAAGTTTCATCTCGTTCCGAGTTCTCAAGATATAATTTTTTAAATGCAGGCTGTCAAGATGCATCCGGGGCAGCCTTAACCCTATTTTCAAAAGTTATCTGGGAACATCTCAGGCTTCCTAAAATCACGAAAATTATTCTCTATATAACTCTATGTGTTTACTTTTAAATGAGACCAATTTCATCTTAATCCGAGTTCTACAACTCTAGATACGATATTTTGATTAAGGTATGTCAGATTTCATTTCAAAACCGAGATAGTCTAAAAAAAAATAAAATCAAACCTCATGCTCCAAAAATGGAGTTCCTCACCCCCAATCTCTAGGGTTCAACCAAATAGTCATAACCTTTGTTTTCCTTTCAATTTCATGAACTTAAACATTAATTAAAGAAGATTGCACAAGATTGAACAAGAGAAATTCAAGAAAACATTAAACTCTCTCACCTTAGGGTTCTTACCAAACCATGGAGGACAAAGAAGATGAGAAGATGATGGGGTCTTTGAGGAAGCTTGGAAGATGCTGACCAATCTTTCCTTCATGGCCAAGATGAGAAGGAAGCTCCATCTTTAAAAGCTGTCACCTTTTTCTTCATTCCCTTCTTTATCTCATTCTCTCTGTTTCTCTTCCTCTCTTCTATTATTTTTTTCTCCTCTTTCATGGTAAGCATCAAGAAAGGGTTAGAGCCCTCCTCCTTTAAATTCCCACTTATAAGCCCAAAAGTAAGTTAATATTCAAATATCAATTTTTTTTCCTCTCAACTTTACTTACCTTAATATTTTTCTCTTATAACTTTTTATAAAACAAAAATATAATAATTTAACCCGGGTAAAAGAAGTTAAATTCTTTTTTTTTTTTTGAAACAAGAAGTTAAATTCTTATTACCCTGTAAAAATAGTCTCATGTTTCATAGGTGCTTGTTGGCCAATGTGGATATGTAACTACGAAGTCGTCTTCCCAAGTTAGTTATGGATCCACATGTATATAAAGCATTGAAGTAACACTGCACTGCATAGTTGAATTTAGAGCTGGCAAATCGAGCCACCTGGACCGGCCCAACCCAACAGGACCAAAGCATAGAATCGGGTTAGGCCGGGCCAGTCCAAATTTTCTCCGGGTTGTGATTTTGATATTCCAGCCTAGCCCAGTATCGGGCTATCGGGCCAAATCAGCTTAATTATATATATATATATATATATATATATATATATATATATATATAATTTCAGCCTATTTGATCATCAAAACACATTTTTTTTCCCGCCTTTTGTTTTCAATTGACCTCGTGACTAATCAGGATCATTTGTATCATTTTTCTGTCACCGCCTGCTAGAAAATAGAAGTTATATAACTGTAGTAATGTTAATCAAATTCTAGATGTGTGGAGTCAAATTCTAGGCACATACTTTCATGTGACAGAGGTGCATCAGGATTATAGCTCAACATATAAGTTTGAATACATAATACAGATACATAGTATTATCCACATACAAGTTTCAACCTGATGCTTGTATACAATCCAAAATCTTTTCTTCAATTGCTTTTAAAATATGGTGGCGTCTAGCATGTAGCAGTTGAGTAAGTGCTACACCCGTGTAGCACTTATTTATTTATTTTTATGTGAAAACCCATTTTTACCCTCTTCTTCAATAATCTCTCCCTCCCCTTCATGACCACCGACCACCACGACCCCCCACTACCACCACCATCATCCCATCGTAGATTTCAAAATCCCTTTTTCGAAACAAACCTTAAACCAAAAACTCAGATCTACAAATCAAAGGTCTTGGTGGCGGCCATGGCGAGGGGAGGAGAAGGAGAGGAGGGGAGAGGTGGAGAGGAATCACTGTCTCCACAGATCTCCACCCCCATCGTTGGTCCGAAATGGTCCACCAGGGGCGGCTATAGGGGCAGCGCACAGCGAAGACGAAGTGAAAAGGATGACAAATATTCAGCTCGTCTACGTTTTGCCTGATAAGATGCCATGGTCAGATAAGAGAGCTCTGGTTGAGAGTACCATTGTTGCAATGGGTCTTCAGGATTATGAATTTACACTTGCATGAGATCAGTGGTGGAGAGAAAAGAAGGGTTAGCATTGCCTTGGAAATGTTGATGAGGCCTAGATTGCTTGAGTGGTGGTGACAGGGTGAGGCTACAGGGGTGGCGTGACAAGGGTGGTGGCGGCGCCTCCGTTTCTTCCATCGTCGGTGGGTCTCAGCGTGAAAAGAATGCTTGGGATGATAAGGGTAAAATAGTCTTTTTCAAATTTTTTGTTTTTAATTTTTTTTAGATCAACATATCTACACCACCCATTATTTATACTATTAAATCCAACAGTCCAAACAACTGAAACACTGGTGTGGCACTTTCTGACATGCTTCACCATAGATGCATTGTTAAAATATAGTAAGATAATTATGAGTGCAAACTTTAATTTTTTATTGTTGTTATCTGTTATCACAACTCCTTTGCATTGTTGGGCGTGATTTATTGCCACAGCGATGGAGAAATGCCTTTTCTAAAATGAATATTAATGTTTTGAAATTTTAGTGAGGATTTGTTATTTTAAAATTAGAAATTTTAATGCTAAGCATGCCTTTCAGAGTTCAGAGGCAACCTCTGTTTAGCGCAAAAAAAAGAGAAAGAATGTAACAGATCTTTGATGTAAAATACAAATTCAATAACAGAGAACCTATGTTGCAATATGATGCACCTTGCGTATTGGCCTATTGTGATTCCATAACAGAGCACAAGAACCTTGTGCTACTACTCCTCACAGAAACCTCCATAGTCCTTCCCAAAACCCTAACATTCCCTTCTTTCATCGAAGAAACCCTCGACCTCGATCTTGACCTCTTCCCTTGGACGCCATTGTAGATCTGGTGCATATCAATCTGATGTCATCTATCAGAAGCAGACCGACTTGTGCTTGCAAAGCCTCAGCAACTGGGTCGCCGGAAAGAGTGGTAGTAGGGGAGATCGGATGTACAAATGGGTCGCAGAATTGGCTGAGGAATAGAAGAACATCAAATGCATGGCTGAGATTAAGGGGAAAAGGGGGGGAGAGAGAGAGAGGAAGAAAGGGAAGGAGAAGTGAGGAAGTATGCACTTCAGGTGGAAAGAATGAAGTGTGTTGATTTTTTTTAATTATCGGGCCAGCCCGGCCCGAGGCGGTTTAGCCTGTTAGGTTAAACGGGACGGACTAAACAGGCCCGGTTTTTTCTGGGCTGCTATTTAAGGGGTTCAACTCGACCTGATTTATGGGTTTTTGGGGCCAAAATTGCCGGCTTTAGTTGAATTATTCGAAATGTTGTAATGAATGATGTTATGTTATAAAATGTTATATTATGATATGTTACTTGTTGTGTGAACATCTTGCTAACTATCCTATTGCCGTTTATATTTATACGAATGATTTCTTACTCCCTATTCGTTGTTGTTTCTTTGCATGTATCTTGGTTTATGCAAATGATGATGAGCAGCATGTTGAGGAGTGATCCCGAGTAGACCGCTTACTCGTAGTTTAGGACTTTATGCTAGTTGTTTTTCCGATGTAATTTTTGGATTGGTTACCAGCTCTGATATGTGACATCGGGGTTTTGTGTTTATGTTTCGCGTTTTATTGTGAGTTAAGTTTTTTTCAGTTGTTATCTATGATTGTTTATGTTTTGAGTCGTGTGGTACTCGCTATCTTATGGTTATTGTTTATTTTGTAATATATTACTGTTTTATTTTATATTGCTTCTCATGTTTGTAAATGTTGTTCTGTTATCAATGATAATAGGAACTTCATAGTTGATCTTGTGTGTTTACCTCTAAAACAACTTGGTATGAACTAGTTGTCTTCCAACCATGTTCTCTTGAATCATTTCGATAAAAGCATTTATAATGGGCCACCATCTCGAATTCAAGGCTCAATAGGCTAACCATACAGGTCAGATAATGGCCCAACTCTAAAAGACACAATTGGTCATGCAGCAATCCAACGCCAAATGGACCAACTAATAGCCTAATCCCATATAACGCATGAGGCCTTAAAGGATTGTCACTCTACTTCGATAGACTTATCGTGCTACCTCTACAAAGTGGTGCCCTTTTGTCACTGGATTTGGGTTCACTACATTCACTTATATGCATCATTAGATGTATTTGAGTGCGTATTAAATAATTGAAATAACAATGATCCAATAATGAATATGAGTGAATGTAGTGAATTTTAAATATGGGGAATCCAAATCCTTTGTCGCCCTACTCCTGTAAAGTAGTACTAAAAGTGATAGAAACGGCAGAATAGTTGTCCTTATAGGTAAGTGGTCGGACAAAGTGACCTCCATGGACCAGATGGATCTGGATTCCCTGCTGTAATGAAAGCACACATTTACACAATGAACAATCTTGGCCATTGATTTAAGTTTGGATGGCTCACATTACACATTCACTAAACTAACTTACAAAAATATCTGCTATTAAGCGGTAAGGGGATCCATTTCCGGACCAGATCAACTGGCCAGGACCCAGGTAGCCTATTTTTCGATCTACTTCGAGGAGCCCACCGCCAACCTGAGACGAGGACTAATCTCCCGAGGGAGTTTGTTCGGTACCTCTAAGGATGGCATCCCTCCCAGCTGAGGTTTTTTCAATACCTAAGACTCGAACTCGAGACCTTTCCCTTAACCACTCACGCCAACCTCAGTTGGTACCCAGGCAGCCTATAAATACATGGAGTAGCACACACACTAGAGACACAATTCTTCATACTTTATCCAATGCTAACTTAAGCATCAAAGTGATTTTGCAAGTCCTCGCCATGCTCCAGCCGGACCAACGAACCTGTGAGACCAACCAACGATGTTGGCTAACCATCCAAACAAGGATACTAAACCAAGCAGACAAGATCAGTAGAACCAGAACTTTCATACTGAACAGTCTTCAATATTATATCACAATCACGAATACTTCCCAGAAGTACTAGGAAGATTTATTTCTTAAAATCACAGTCTTTTTTTTAAACTATAAATTTTAGGATTGCTATATATCAATAAACCAGCATTCACACAAAGTCTTGAATTGTGATCCTGTAGATCTCCAAGGTTGTCTGGAAACGAAAGAAATGTAAAACATATAGGAACTAGAAATGAGTCAAACGACACAAGACATCATTAATGTCATAGCCATCAGTTGCATAGAGAGAACAGATATAGATGCACTAGTCTTGCAAGCTGTGTTTGCTTGGTGCAGGAGAGGGCGGGGAACTGAGAAAACACAGACTAAAGGCTTGTAGGATCAGCTGAGTTGCTTGGATTGAGATTGTTAATACCACCATCATCCTTCGGACATATGATCAGCTGAGGTTTTTTCAATACCTAAGACTCGAACTCGAGACCTTTCCCTTAACCACTCACGCCAACCTCAGTTGGTACCCAAGCAGCCTATAAATACATGGAGTAGCACACACACTAGAGACACAATTCTTCATACTTTATCCAATGCTAACTTAAGCATCAAAGTGATTTTGCAAGTCCTCGCCATGCTCCAGCCGGACCAACGAACCTGTGAGACCAACCAACGATGTTGGCTAACCATCCAAACAAGGATACTAAACCAAGCAGACAAGATCAGTAGAACCAGAACTTTCATACTGAACAGTCTTCAATATTATATCACAATCACGAATACTTCCCAGAAGTACTAGGAAGATTTATTTCTTAAAATCACAGTCTTTTTTTTAAACTATAAATTTTAGGATTGCTATATATCAATAAACCAGCATTCACACAAAGTCTTGAATTGTGATCCTGTAGATCTCCAAGGTTGTCTGGAAACGAAAGAAATGTAAAACATATAGGAACTAGAAATGAGTCAAACGACACAAGACATCATTAATGTCATAGCCATCAGTTGCATAGAGAGAACAGATATAGATGCACTAGTCTTGCAAGCTGTGTTTGCTTGGTGCAGGAGAGGGCGGGGAACTGAGAAAACACAGACTAAAGGCTTGTAGGATCAGCTGAGTTGCTTGGATTGAGATTGTTAATACCACCATCATCCTTCGGACATATGATTATCTTTTGGACCATGGTCTGGAAATCCCTGCATAGTTTAAAGGAACAACAAAAAAAGTTAGCATAACAAACACAAATAACTAAAATGTAGAGCTTTAATAAGTAAATGAAAATTTCCAACCAGATTGGTTAAAAAGTTGAAATTACTTGATTTAGGAAAATGCCATATGTATATTACTAATATTGGTGGTAAATTTTCAAAGGCATTTATGTGTAAACAGAAAATAAAATAAAAACAGCAGTGACTTTTTGGCTAATTGGCTTTCTTCTTTTGATACATAGAAAAAACAGCTTTTAAGAAACAAATGCAGTGTATACAAATATCACAATTGTTATTTATAATATGTAGAAAGGCCTGCAAAGAAGTAACACCAAAGTTAAACCCTACATAATCTTGTTTTCATATGATACTACCGTTGATTTTACTACTTAACTGCCAGGGGTGATCCCCTAATAGGGTCATATCCCCATCATCATCTATGCTGGTTACATGCCATCCTCTGCTTCCATTAATTAAGCTTCCTCCGAAATCAAACATCGAGTCAAGTTCGGAGATGAGTTCATCATAGCCAGGAAAATGTGTGAGGTCAATTGCTCTTCCAAGAGCAGTTCCCTGCTTAAGCACCTGAAATAGATAGTTTCCTAGGCTCAGATTTCTGAATGCCTAAAATAGTTTCAGCTTCAGCTACATGTATACTATTTTCTTGATTTGAATCCTCTCCTTTTTTTCTCTCTCATATTACAATAGAGAAAGACATAAAAACAAATTTGAATGGACCCCGCTAACAAAATTAAATTTGCCTTTATCTCCTCTCTCATAACATGATAGAAAATAAGAGAAAAAAAAGTAGAGGATCCAATCACAATTATCACAAGGGTTCAATTCCTCACCTATCTATATACCAAGATGCTTTGACAGCCAAGTAAGAAGGATCTAGCATATGCCTAAACATTACATGAGTTATTCCAGATGACTTAAGTCATGTGAAGAGAAAGATAGACACAGAGACCTTGGATGCCCACATATTTGTCCTGTGCATGGTGCTAAGGTCTCATTGTCTATCCTCTCTACATGGCTCTATCAAGTGAAAAACTCCAATGAGGGTTATCCAAATACTTTACCAAGCACCCAAACAGAAAAAATTTAAGAGAAAAGGATCCTGCCAATATTTTAGTTAGAAGCATATACTACACAATAATGAGAAACATTCTACAAGATTCAATATCAAATCAATCCATGGTTAAACTTAAATCATAAATGCTTTTTACCTTTGTGCAACTCCTACTATTACCAAAGCGACATTTCTTGCATGTTTTCTCTGAGGTAACAACTGCAATACTCTCGTATGGTTTTGTCGGACGAATAGTTGCATAAATGCTAGACTGAGACATTGGAGGAATAGAAAGAAGACTTGAAATCTTGCTTAAAACAGCAAATTGTGGTGAAGGGAGCTCCGGTTGGGTATCAATTAAGTTAACCCCAAAAAGCTTGTATCTACTAAAACAGCCAGGTTGGCCAAAAGGAACATCATTTTCATCTTTGGATTCAGAAGGCCATCCTTGGGACTCAGAACCAGTGGAGTTCATATTTGAACTTGAAGTTGATATGTCCTCATGTGGAAATGGCATTGAGCTGCCAAGAGATTGGTGAAGAGGGTCTTGCATATAAAAGGGAAGCTGATTCTCCAACCCCTTTTGTGCAGGCTGTGGAGAACCTACATTGTTGTAATCTTGACCTTGTAAGTCCCTTTCCACTCTCAGAGATACAGGCCTGGCTGAATTCTGAACTATGTCTGATAACAACAAGATAATCCAACTAGTCACATGCTAATTATGGGAAAGATCACATTTATCATAAACATGAAAAGATATAACATAACATTTTGTAGCTTCCTTGAATCAAGAGAGTTTCACAGGTAACTCAAATTTGAGAATTGAATGGATAATTGGATAAGAACTGACCATCCTTGGCAAAGCCACTTAATCCAGGCAATAGCATGTTAGGTACACGTGCCTTCTTGGGTAGGGGAAGAATTGGAATCAGTTTCTTCTTGGCAGAATTCAAGGGCTCAATCCACCAAGGACAAACCATTTCAGGAAGCATATGCATATTAAGTATCACATCCCATTGCACCTAACAGGAGATAAAACTCAGATTGAATCAGAGTAAAATATAAAAGAGGAAGGTATCATAACATTAAGGAACTAAATTTAAAGAATTGGAAAGGATCTGAATACCTTGAGAGATCTCCATTCCGAACCTGGCCACCTAATGCTATCGATATCTTCGACACCAATTATCGTACCTGCATATCTGGTTACTCAAACAAAACGGAAACAGACCTGGTTACAATTATAAATAGCTTCCTTGCAGATATAATTATCATAAACATGTTCACTTGTACTTTCTAGTTTTTGAGGGATAGGGGCATTTCAGAATAAACCATTCATGACTCAGCCAAACTTTGGCATCATCATCACCTTCTTGTGGGTTCTTCAACATCAAACAGCAATTGCACTCTCATTCCAATTGAATAGTCCATTGCAGTTGACTTCATGTAGTGTTGCACAGGAACAATAAATTCAAAGGGATTCATCCTGCAAAAGATATGTGTAACTGCTCTTTCTACAAAATCATGAAAAACATATGCTCAGAGTGCATATTTACATCTTCAATGAAAGAAAAGTATATATTGTCCATTTAAATTTTCTATCTGATAAATCTTGAACAACTAACCAAGGATGATAGTAGACAGTGAACATGGATCCTGTGGTAACAGCGTGGGAAGCACTGGCCAATATTCCAAGCTGCATGCTATCACCTGATATCAGAGATGTAGATGTGGATGTTTTGTTTTGTTGTCTCTTTGCTCGACGAATCCCAATACAAAGTTCTCCATTTTCTCCACTGCAGTGACACAAGTACTGTCCTGGTTACTGACACTTCCATTATCATTGTCATGATTCACTTAACAGTCCCAATCATTTAGAATCTTACAATACTCCTCAGTCACATAACATTGACTAATATACGGTTAAACTTCACAAACATAAATAATAGGGATAAGGATCTTCTATCCTGTTTTGGTGTACCACACCATATCCCAACCAATAATATCTTGTCATGTAAGTTAAAATTTTATTTAATATTAAAAAATTAGAATACATGGTGGTGAAAGGCCATGTCAGAGACTACCAAGCCAACAGCAATGGTTTTTCAATTCTGATCCTCCTTTCTACCTATGAAGCCAAACAATTTTCTTTTGTCAATGCATAACTATAGTATCTTTCTAATACCTACTTGAATTGGATAGAACCAATAATAATAGTTAATTTCTAAGATGCTAAGATTATTTTATACAAAATGAGTGGCATCATTCTTATGGAATTAGCACTCCATGAATACTGGATACAGAAATTGCTAATCACAATCTTAGAGGTATCCAAAAAAAACAAAAAAACATGGTATTGAAATGCAGCCAGAGTTCCTCCGGAATACCTAAGGAAAATGCATGCATCTCCAGCAACAAGCTTCTTTGAATTAACAAATGTGCTCCAACCGCTAGTAAGCAAGTGACGTTTTGGCTGACCTGCATTTCATTTTAGACATCCAGTTCAGGAATTGATTAATGAATCTAAAAGATCATTTCTTGCACGAAAAATATGTCCTAGTGTTTCCCAACTAATAGTCATAAATTCCATCACTAACATATGTTCCTATATATGGGTGTGTATGTATATGTGGATTTAATTGATATTCACTATTAGTATAAAGTTACACTGTCAATCACTCACGAATTGTCACATCCTTAAAAATGTTGAAGTTTTATATTGTAATAATTATCTTAAAAATCACATAAAAGATGATTTTTGATTGATTAACATTGACAAATAATTGGCCTCCGGTTACTTTTCATAGGAGCTATTAGTAGACAGTTACATGAAAAACATATAAGAATTTCTGCAAGTTAGAATCCAACAGAATTGTCAAAGGTCAACACCCCTTTACTGTATAGGGTTTTAGAGATTTTACGTTTTAACAATCTAAATTGTTTGATGTGTTGATCAGGCTATATAAAATTGAAAGCTTTTACTTGTTTAATCTCTGATATGAACTTCAAGAAAGAGAGGGGAAAAGAGAAGGGGTAGGGGTCTATCACTTAATTTGTAAATAATTACAGTATTAGTAGTTTAAAAACTTTAAAAAACACGGGGCTGTGTTATGTGAAAAAGGGATAGTACTTACAGACGCGATGGTAGATATGGTGACCGGAAAGGGATCTAGATTCCCTATAGTCAATTTTTTCTACCTTCACTGCATTCATTACGTTAAAACCGTTGGATGAAGATCGGAAGTTTCATATTTTAAACTCGATAAATCAGACTTAAAAAGTAAACTCAGAATGTGAGTTATCTGATCTTCATCCAACAGTTTCGATTTACTGAATGTAGTGAAATTCAAGGGAATTTGAATGTAGGGAATCCATTTACGAATGGAAACCAATGACGCATTGTATATTGTGCTTTTATGTGAAACCAAAATGATTTTGTTACCAAATATAGATTGAGAGAATACCTTAAATCTAGTCCCAAAAAAATGGTTTTGTCACCAAACAAGAGATCAAAACTTGTACCCTTTGACACTTTGGTTATTGCAATATGATTGACTAGGACCTAACTAAGTACCCCAATAGTTTCTAAATGAAAAGTCATGGACTGAATAAAATCAAAAGAATTCAAGATTTATTCAATTTAGCATTAGCGGTTACATTGTTGCACCTAGATCAGGAATGTTTGACATAAAATAACTTACACTTACCACGATATATATGCCTAAAATGCCACTCAAACCCATGCAAGTCCTTTGCAACCAGCTCTTGTGTTGGGGGTTGATGAGTCATATCCTACAATATCAAAGACATGAAATAAGCCAAATCCTTTCAAAAAACAAATGATAAAAGATTGATGAAAATTTAACAGAAAAATACAGGCCAAGAATATTAGCATGATGCATAGTAGAATGACAAAACCAAACCAATAAAAGTCAGTGATTGCTTTCTTTAGTCCACGCCACTTATTAACAGCAGAAATATGTTTCAAGATGAAATTGAAAAATACAATAACAAAGTCAAAAGCCAAAACAATAACAGATATCTCCTTAAAATAAAATCAACCACTTAGCAAATAAATAGTAAGGTGTAATGATCTTTTGTCAGACACAGCATTTTGTAAATTACAGGTTGTGTTGTTTAGTTTGTTAGGTTTCCCGTTGGAAGGTTCCAAATGGGCATTTGAGCAAAAGCACTAAACTGGTAAGATTCAAGATAAGCATACAAACCAGAGAATGAACACATTCATCGGCATGTTGTTTAATAGTTCAGTGTATTTGGTTTCCCGTTGGAAGGTGCCAAACCGGCGTTTGGATAAAAGTACTAAACTGGTAAAATTCAATATAAGGATACCAACCAGAGGATGAAAGCATTCATCAGCATGTCGCTTCGGAATAGAGAGTCCACCATGTGGACTTGTGTCTGATGGAGTTAGGATCTTAATAAATGAGTAGGCAGCAGTTCTGCAAGGTATCTGATGAGAGTCGTCGTCCTCTGAACTAAGTTCATCTTGCTGCAAAGATTGAAAACAATAACCGGTTCTATTAATTCATCATTCAGATCTCTATTCGTACAACACACACAAAAAAAAAGAGAAGGAAAAAAGTAACAAATATGTTATTTGTACAACATAAATATGACAACAATTCGACAACAGTTGATGACTTTCAAAATATCATGGTTAATGGTGTGTCATACTTAGTTTATAGGTTTACATGCAATATATGGGTAACTTTTTTTTTCAAGAAGGTGACAAGTCACTATAAATTTATTAATAAAATAAAAAAGAAAACAAGAATATGGGGACTAAAACCAAAACCCATGCAAAATAAACGAGAATCAAGCATACCTAGAATTAGGTTTTTTATTGAGTCTCAGGCTATACTTCTTCTGAGATTTGAATGTAACTACCGTGAAACCATCTTCAACAACATTATCATTGTTCTGTTCTCCTTCCTTAGAAGTACTTGCATCTTTTTGCTTTTCCAGCCAAGCAGATAAAACATTAAAATCATTCTGAACAACAGTTGGAAAGCGCTAAGATCTTGAACATAAACTGGACTTGAATTAATCTCAGGAGTCTCAAGATTCTTACCACTAACTGTTAAATCACAGGTAGCCTTGGAATGCACGGACACTAGAGTCGGAATATCCTTCAAACTAATCGTTAAATCACCGGTAGCTATGGCGGGCACCGGAGTATCCTTGACTGTAGAGTGTAGAGTCAACATTAGTTGCTGCAGAAGTTGAGATCTTCTCTGTAGAGCCATTGGCAGCATTTGTTGCAACCGAAGATGAGTTATGTGGAATGGAATTTGAGACATGATTAGGGGATAAAGGTTCCTCATAGACAGTCTCAACCAATTCACTATCACTTAAGTTTCACCCGGTGATGTATCAATCTGCCCATTAACTTCAATTGATTTTTGCTCTGGAACCTTATGGATATGAGCTTGCTTAGTCTTCTGCACCAAAGGCGGATCCTTATGCACCAATTTCTCCTTGTCAAATTTACAAGTCGAAGCCAAGTGCCCAATTGATTTACAATGAGAGAAAAAAAAGGAAGCTTCTCATATTTGATACCGACAGCAATGCAAAACCTTCACGTTCTACCATAATCTCCTTGAGCAACTTCCCTGTTAAATCAACATCCACTAAGACTCGAGCATAGTGACCATATGCCCGAGTACGGGTAGCTTCATCCAAACTTATTGGAGTACCTAAACCGCCTGCAATTTCAAATAATAATTTTGAGCGCCAATATTCCTGCGGCAAGTCATGAATTCTAACCCGGCATTGAGCATGAGATTGTTTCTGCTTAGTTGGAATAAAATCAGGAGACCACTGAAAAATACGCTACAGCCCAAGTTAAAGGTTCTAAGCCTCAACAGCCAAGACACTACACAAATCCTTTTGAGAAGCAAAACTGAATTTATAGAATCCCTTTCCTAACGGAATCATCTTCCAATGACCCAAAGGCTTCCATAGTTTTGAAAGTTTGTCACGTAGGTCGTAGATATTTACAGGGATATCACCCTTCAACAACAACAAAGCGGCCATGAAAGTTGTTTTTGCAACCTTCCAACCCCCTTTGGTATTCATCCTCGGATATTTTGATAGAGACAGAGTCTCCATTAACGCACGGTCGAGGAAGCTGACTAACCGAGATGCCAAACGAACCATTCAAAACCTGAGCAAATGATTTTCACTGTGGAATAGGCGAATCTTTCGAAGGAGATTCCGGATTGAGAAAATCCCAAGGACAAGCCATGAGCAAAACAGAGAACCTGTCCAAGATGAGAATTCTTCGCAATTCTTGCTCCTATGGATGCGACCAAGAGCAGATCCGTCGCAGTGGAAGAGCAATCGCGCACAAAAGGAGGCCCGAGCCGCGCTGGAGTTTCTGCAACCTAGAGCACAAGATTTGAACGGAGGGGGAGATCGGAGACGAGCGTGAGATGACCAACTAGACCGTCTAGGAGAGACGACGTCGCGGTAATGATGTACAAAATCTCGGTTAATACTTAATACAGTTCAGTGGATGGTTAGTGTAGCTCAGTTGATTATTAATGAGTTAACCATCTCAGTGTATCCATTAACCAAGTTCAACACATCATTAAACACAATTTTGAACGTCATTAACCATTGTCGAATTGTTGTAATATATGGGTTACTCATTAACCTATAACTTGGTTAATGATGTACAAAATCTCGGCTAATACTTAATACAGCTCAGTAAATGGTTAGTGTAGCTTAGTTGATGGTTAATGAGTTAACCATATCGGTGTATTCATTAATCAAGTTCAACACATCATTAAACACAATTTTAAATATCATTAATCATTGTCGAATTGTTGTCCCATTTTTGTTGTCCAAAAAACATAACTGAAAAGGTAAATATTAAAAGAAAAAGTAAGTAACCTTGGGTTCCGAAACTAAAGTAATTTGAGCAAAAACCTCATCTGAGTAAGCTTCAGCCTGCAAAACCAAATAAGTACTTTGTTTTCAATATGTATTAAACATCTTAAGTAAATAACGAGAATTTTTGTAGAAAGACGACGCTACCTTTAACTGAACACACATAACCCTGCAGAGGATCTTAGAAGGCAAATCATATGCAGGAATATCCATGTTACCATCTTGCTGATGTTGAGTAAATGCAGCAACCTAATCCAGAATTTTTAATCAATATACCATGAAATGGTAAGAATAGAAATATATGGGTTTTATGTATAAAACCCATAAAACCATATCAAACAAATGAAACAAGTGAGAGTTATTTTTTCTTTTTTTGGTTAACACAAGTAACTGTTCAACATAGCATAATTTTGGACTTCAACAAATTTGGGGTGCAAGACCATTTTGATGTAAAGTTTAGCTTGTATATACAGATTACATAAAACCATGAATTGTTTAAAAAAAAAATTAGACCAGACAACCTAGTTGAACCATAAACCAGCTATATATGTTGACTTCAACCACAATTTAATCATAATTTTAACCGGTTGAATGAACGGAACCATGATTTTGAAGGTCTCACTGGTTCAATTTTTTTGAATTTAGGTTTTAAAACATTGCATAAAACTATATCATGTAAACAAAATATTTGTTTTTTAAGAACAACATAGTAACCATAATTTTATCAACAAAAAAAAAACATAGTAACCATAATTGTTTTAAAGTGGATGCAAATAAGGGTTAGTTCAAAGAGTAAGACTACATATAGTGTAGATAAAAAAGGTAGTTAAACTGGTATTAAAGGAAGAAAAAAAAAAGTACCAGCTTTTATTAAATAAAAAATAATAAAAAATGTGGAGTGGTAGCTGAAATTAAGTCCAAGGAAACATCTTATTATTATTTGATGAATTATAAATATCATCAATGCTAGTTCAGATTACATGTTAAGTGAATGCCTTCAATTAGTTTCACTTTTGAATAAATTTGATTTTGTAAAATTGGTTTTAATCGAAAGTAAATCTACAAGTGAAATGGTGTAATTGAAAACTTTTATTTGAAAGGTGATAATTTTAGTTATAAAACTTCCAAATAAAGTGTAAAAGAAACTTTTTTCACTTCTTTCAAACCTAATTTGAGAATTCTCTTAAATAATTAATGAAGAATTTTTATCAGTTTAATTTTGATATAATATTATTATAATATTTGTTTATATTATTAATAAATAATATATTAATTTATGAGAGTTAAACATTTTTTATGACATGATAATACATATAATTAAATAATACTAAAAATTCATTCAAATTAAATCCTTCAAGATCACATATCATACAAATAAACCTATCCCTTAAAATAGGAGTCGAGTATTATATCCTTTTAAAATTTAAAAATATTAAATAAGAGATAAAAGTATTAAATTTAATATCTAAAGAACATAATAAAATATTCCTTATTTTATTTAATAATTTAAAATTTTATTAAGGAAATCTAGAAATAATTTTATTTTTTCTAACAATATAATAACAAGCCTTCGTATTTTTAAGACTTAATTACATTTTTGGTCCCCTACTGTTAGTCATATGCGATTATGATTTCTGTGGTTTTTTTTAGGACTTTTGGTTCTCCTATTTTTTTAATGTTGCAAATTTAATTCTTCCGTCTAATGTCTGTCAAATTTTAAAATGATCAACATAGAGGAATCATTGCTCTTAACGCATAAAACCTTTAGTTGAGCTTCTCCTTCTTCTTCTGTGCCTCTGTTTCACATGATTAAATGGTTCCTCTTTGTCATTTATCAGTTTCGTATCTCCTTTTCAAGACCTTTTTTTGTACCATCATATAATCGTTTACCACATGAGTTCAACTAAAGGTTCTATACATTTAGAGCAGTGGTTTCTCTCTGTTGATTTAGAAAAATTGATAGACATCAAACGCAAGGATTGGATTTGCACCGTTAGAAAAATAGGGGACCAAAAGTCGTAAAATAAAACATAGAACCAAAATCATTCATGATTAATAGGAATGAATCAAAAGTGTAATTAAATGTATATTTAATTAATAAAATTAAATGTGATTTATGACAACTTCAATTTCTCCGCTTCTCAGGTGTTGGACAACTTTCTGAGGTTCCATCTCAGCGACCTCATAAAAACACTCCCCAAATAGAAGGTGGTACTAAATGAGAGAATTCGAAGGGTCATAGAAAGAAGAAGAAAAATGGCAAAAGAGATGAGTGAAACCTGCTCCAAGTGACCTTGAGGGAAGTAGAAAACCTTCTCCCCAGCCCGAGGAACATAAACAGATTCCCCAGCACATAAACGCCACAGTTCACCATACAACTCATTTCTCACACCTATAACAACAACACAGCAAAAAATAAATGAACAATTAACATAATAACATGAAAAAGATACATGAACATAAACCATCTCTGTCGTGACAAGGACAAGACAAACAATCAGAACAAAAGCGATATGGTAACGAATTTATGAGTTCTCTCATATGAACATCAACGATTCATTTTACCCCGGAATACGAAATTTATTTCTCCCATTTTAATAAATAGAAAAGATAAAATTAAATTTGAAAGGATTTTTTTTTTTTTTTACAGAAATTTGAATGGATCTAACTAATAAAAATAAATTTGTTTTGTATTTGAATTCACTCAAATAAGATATAATTCTAGATCCTTGACCAATGTCTTATGATACTACTTAGCAATCATAAGATCATAAATAAATAAAAAAAATTATGTCATTCCCTCACCCACTAACATGTTGAATTCATTTCCATTAGAGGAAATATGAGAAAACAACATATATAGAATCCAAATTCTATTTTGATATATATATATATATATATATATATAAAATGTAAATGTACTAAAAGTAGTAAAAGATATTTTGATAATTAAACAAACAGTAAAGTCTGAACTGCTACCTTGGTTGTGGTTGTTATCGGAGAATGAGTCACCGCAGCCGCCGCCGCCATAGTTAGAGGGTCTATTTCCCTCGCTGGCTGTACCATCCATCTCCTGCCTCCTCCTCCTCATTGAATTGAAATGAAGGCAAAAGGAAATATATATATAGAGAGAGAAAAAAAAAAAAAAACTGAAGTAGCTTATAAGAGGGAAAGAAAAATAAAAAAAAAGACAAATGAAATTTAAGAAGGAGGTGAGTCCTGTTCTAAAGCAGAAACAAAAACGTTTCACATAAAACATGTCATTCAAGGTTATTTTTTCACACCTTTGTTACGTTCCCTCTCAACAAGTCTCACACCCTCTCTCCATTAACGTAACGCTTGAACATGATGCGTGTGTTCCAGTACGCGCAGGTGCAGGGTAAGACCGTAAGAGAGTGAGGGTAGGCACGAATAAAAAGTGAGCAGAGAGAGAAGAGAGTACATGATTATGATTATGATTATGATTATGAATTAGACTCTCTCTCTCTCTTTGCTTTTTATTTTCTTGTGATCGATGACTCGCTTCGCAGCTTCTCACATGAGACTCTCACATTCTCTCTCTCTTTCTCATATGTTTCATACTTTCATTCCACCACCATGTTTTCATTCTCTCTCTCTTGAATGGTGGTGGCGATGTTTGCTAATTTGCAACGATACCATCGATGCATTAATTTTTATCGCTGCGTGTTCATTTTCATGCCTTGCATCGCCCCATTCGTCTCTTCTTTATGTCTCCGCTCTCAACTCATTTGTTTAATTAAAGGTTTAATTAATATGTAGATTGAGGACATATTTAAGATTTTTTAAATAGATGTCTTTAATTAAATTAGGATTATAATCCGAATTTGTTTTTCTTTTTTAATCTATTTCATTTAGATGATGAAAAAATGTATATACATATTAAATTACGAAAAAGATTTAAATCTATGCATATTTTGTCCCCCAAAATGCAGGGAGAGCTATGCAAATGGTAACGATAAAATTGGAAAGCTAGTTTTGAGATATAAAATAATCAAATCTAAATAATCTAATAGTCCTTTATAATAGATGCATCCTCGACAACTTTTTTATATATAAAAAAATTTCAAATTTAAGCCAAATGACAAACACATTATTGAAGAAACAACTTTTTAAATAGTTGAAATAGAAATAATCTATCTTTTCGAAACACAATCGAAATCTCTAATATAAAAATTTATTTAAATTTTTTTAAAAAGAATTCAAGAATCCACGTATATATATGTTGAGTGAACAACGTTTAAAAGAATTCTAATAAATACTTAACGAAATTTATGAAGAATTCAATTATACTTTTTTATATATTTAAAAAATTTGTTTATTTAAAATATATAAATTTATTTTAAAAAATTCTAATAGTTGTTAATTCAAATAAACTCAACCTTTAATTGAGAGGAATATAAGTTCACGGCCTGTGTTGATTAGAATTTGGTCACAGATCAATCATAGCCGTTGATTTTAATTAACAGATAATTAGATTTGAGAAACGTAACAGATAGCGTGGGTAAAAGTAGAGTAGAGGGGAGGTGAAGTTAGGCATGCGGGTACTTTGCAGGCAGAGCAAGCGTCAGTGATTGCAGAAAGGCTGGTACGAACGACGCTGCTCCCTCACCCCATTCATACAGATCAAGTTATTATTATTTAATACTTTGATCATGTATCTGACATGAATTCTTTATCTGGTCTCTGTATATAAAAAAATTATTAAAATAATTTCTATATGTATAAAAAGTCTTCATTTGATTTCTATATATTATTCGTTTGATCTTTATACGAGCAAAAATTCTTAAATCAGATCCTAAAATTTTGTACTGCAGGAATCAAATGGAAACTTTTTATACCTATTGGGATCATTTTAATAACTTTTTATATATAAAGACCAAATCGAAAATTCGTGTCATTTATTATACCTGCCTATATCAGTAGTTAATTATCATTTTTTTTTTTCTTGTTACATATATTTTTACACTTCTGTAATATTGTTACATATTAATGTTGATGTTATTCTCCTAACACAGTGGCGTCAATTAAATTCAGAGTTTCAGGCACTCATTTTTCAAATTGAAATTTTTTTACTTTTATCTGGAGGTATCCCTGAGTCGGGATAGATCCGTGAACCCGACCAATCCATCAAACTCAATTCTGATTTTATGGGTTAGTTTGGATGATTGGATTGAGTTGGATAAAAATAAAAAGGACCTATAGAATATAAATTTGATAGTGGGTTTCAGAAATACAAACTCCCTCAACCCAACCCAACCCAACCCAACCTCACTCATTGAATGTTGAGATATGTTGTTATTACTTGTTTCGTTAGGTGTTGCGTTGTTGGCTTATTGCTGCCTAGTTGATGGTTCTGCTGCCTAGTCGATGGTTGTTGCAGCTTAGTGGATATTTTTGACTTTGTTTTGTGATGGTGACTTTTGTTTTCTCGTTACAATATTTTAGATTTTTAGTTGATGGTTGTTGATGATTTTAGGTTTTTAGACTTTTAGTTGATGGTTTAGAGTTTAGACTTTCAGTTTCAATTACTTTTATCATAACATGATTTTTTTTAGTTATGGATAATTGATGGTTTGGACTTTTAAATCATATTATCATTTTTTTATATATAATTTAAAGTTTTAAACATGTTGATTATAAAAAAAAGGTTTTAAACATGAGTGGTCGGGTTGGGTTGGGTTGGTTTCATGATTTTTTTTGGCTAAAATACCATTTTTATCCTTTAACTCATTTTTCAGATTCAATTTGGTCATTTAACTTTTAAAATGTTCAATTTGGTCCCTTGATTAGCCTCTGTTGACCCAAGTTAGTCATCTCAATCAATAAAGTCAGTAACAGTGTGAGTTTCAATTTTGTCCTTATATTTTAAATGAGTTTCAAATTGTCCTTTAAATTGTTAACTTCCTTCAAATTGGTCCTTTTAATTATTAATGAGATTCAAATCGGTCTTTTAAATCGTTAGCGAGTTTCAACTCGATCCTCAAAAAGTTAACATCGTTACTGACTCATTGGCAAAGAGGACTAACTTAGGTCAACAGACACAAATGAAAGGACCAAATTGAACCTTTTAAAAGTTAAGGGACCAAACTGAATCTAAAAAATAAGTTAAGGATCAAATTGAACATTTTAAAAGTTAAGGGACCAAACTGAATATTAAAAAAAAAAAGTTAAGGGCCAAAATGGTATTTTAACCATTTTTTTTACAAACACAATCCGATCCAATCCACTCACTTTTAACTAGATCGAATCCTAAAATTTACTGAATCCAATGAAAATCGACCCATAAACACCCATACTTTTATCAATCAACTTTTTAAATAAGGAAAATGTTCATTGTCACAAAATTTCATATGAATGATTTACGGAGAATGTTATGATGCATCTGCGTGTATAATTTGATGCATACCAGCATTATTCGGATGATGTGAAATTGGAAATAGTGAATCTTAATAAATAAAAAAATTTAGTTGACTAATCAATATTATTAGTTTGCGGTTGATTCTACCGTGAAAGTTACAAAATTGATTTTGCTTCCAATGAAATATAATTTTAGTAAAAATGACGAATTGGGTTTTTGTCAGGTAAAATAGATTTTTCCTTTAAAAGTGATTTTAATTATAAGTTATAAAAAGTAATTTTTATGTTGAGTTGAAAAATTTATATTAAATTTTATATCAAACGTATCTTTAAAATAAAAATATTCAAATAAATGATAAAGTCTATGGTGAGGGATCTACTTAAGGATGGTAATGAGTAGGGTCTGGGTAGGGTATTATATTACTCGTCCTCATATTCGAGTTTGAAAAAAATTACCCTTATCCGGATTCATACCCGCGTGGATAGCAACTTTAGTACCCTTACTCGTACGGCTGCACCCTCTAAGTACCTAAGTACCCGTTACCCGCACTTTAACTAAGAAAAAACAAAAAATAGCATGAAAAACATTATAACTCAATTAAAAACCATCCAAAGATCTTTCAAATCTACTAATGAAATATTACAAACCAAAATATTAAACTAAACAAGAACATCTAAAATATCCAAAACAAAAAATTCATGAACTTATAAGTCCGGAAAGAGAAAAACACCAACGAGCCCTAGGTTTAGAATTTTTACATTAATTTTATTCTTAAAAATTGATATATAATCATAATTATATATGTGTGTGTGTGTGTGTGTGTGTGTGTGTGTGTTGGGGGGGGGGGGGGGGTGCGGGGTACTAGAGTATCGGTACTCACATTCATCCCCTCTCTTGTTTATGGGTAATTATCCATACCTAAACCTAGATCCATAAAACGGATAATTACTTTATTTATTATGGATACTTATAAGATAGGGTCTAAATTGTCATTCCTAGATGTACTAAATCCCTAACCGGTGAGGGAGTGACAAAAACGTGCCGTAGTAGGTAGTAGCAAGTAGACACGGGGTCTTGTGCATAAATATAAAAAGTTTTAATGATATTTCTAAAAATATGAGTTTTACAACTTAGCCCTTATTCTTTTCTCGAAGGTTTAGGTACAATTTCGAAAGATGAAATGCAAGCCTCCAAAATGTGACCATGCAAAGCAAGTCCGCATGTATTTTAAACTGAGAACGTGAGGTCGACGAAAGCGTAGGTAGTTCTGAAGTTCATTCTCGCGTTCCCAAGTCCCAACCTGAATTCGTTTGGTGTTCTTTTTTTTTTTTTTTCTTAATTATATTATTGGTCCCTCAAGTATAACGATTGTATGATTTTGGTCATTCGGATTTCTATTGCGATAATTGGGTCCTAAGGTATCGCGATTGTGTAATTTTACCCATCGTGTTTCAATTGCTCCCATTGGATCCCTCAGGTATTATAATTGTGCAATTTTGGTTCCCAGATTTCACAATTGCATAATTTTTATTGTCAATAACCTATGTGGTACATGTGAGATTGATTTAACACTTAATGAGACCAGTTTGATAGCTTACACATGACATTCCTACATGTCAATTAAAGTGTGTGAGTTATCAATAATACCACATAAGAATGTCATATAAGTTGTCAAGCCGACCTCATTAATAGCTTGTTTGGTGTATATGAATTAAAGAAGAAAGAAAGAGAGAAAAGAGAAATAGAGGAGAAATTAGCTTCTTTCCTTGTTTGGTGTAGAAGAAAAACAACAAAGAGAGAAATAAAATAGGTGAGGCACACCCAAATTATTTTCTCCCCACAACTGAGAAGAAAATGGGGGAGGAGTGGATCGGCTTTATGTCTTTCCCCTTTTACCCTTCTCATGCATCATCACATTGCAGGTAGGGGTGGAAGTAGGCCAGGTCGTCCGACAGGGGCCTATAGCCTGGCCTGGCCTGACCTATTTAATAAAAAAGCCGGGTAAAGGCTTTTTCAAAAGCCTTTTTAGATAAATAGGCCAGGCTTGAGCTTCAGAAAAAGCCTACTGGCTCGATAGTAGGCGTGATTAATATTACTTTTAAATAAATATTAAATATATATATAATATAATATATAATATATAATATATAATAATAATCAAATTAGACAAAACATAAAGTAGAAAACCTATATTAAGGCTTGTGGTCTTATTAAGGCCTTCACAAGAAATAGGCCTATTTAGCACCAGGCTTATGGCCTTATTAAGGCCTTCACAAGAAATAGGCCTTTAAAAAGACTTTCAGTCCAGGCCAGACTTTTAAAAAGGCCGGATCGGGCCTAAAAAAAGCCTATATCAGGTAATAGGCCAGGCTTAGGCTTGATATTTTTGAAACAGGTCAGGCCTATTTAGCTAAAGTCTGGCCTACTTCCACCCCTAATTGCAGGAGCCACCGATTTAGTTTGATGAGGAAAATAAAAAAAGTTTTCTATTTTTTTTTATAAAACAAACAAATAAAAAAATTGATCAAGTAGGACTGTGCGTGGTAGAAGGGAGAGCCACCGATTTGAACTAAAAAAAAGAAAAAGGAAGACGTGGATGTTCTGAAGAGGGTAGAACAAATTACACATTAATAATAAATGGTAGTTTTGCTAAACAATTTAGTTAATTAAATAAATTTATTTATGGATTTTTAAAATAAATTTATTGTTAAAAAATAATTCTTAATTAATTAATTATTAAAGGATTTTAAAAATAAATTTATTGTTAAAAATTCTTGATTTTTTAAATCATATATATTTTTAATTTGAATAAAAGTTATTACTATTATTATCAGGGACATAACGGTCAATTCAACAAAAATGTACTTTCTCTCTTCTCACTTTCTATCCAACCAAATAAAGAGAGAGAGAAAAAGCACACTTCTTTCACTCATACTTCTTCTATCTTTCTTTCGTACCAAATAATACATTAAATCTACTATATTTCTCACATCTTTCTCTCTTCTCACCTTTTTCCCTCTCCTCATTTTTTTCTTACAACCAAACAAAACCTAAGTCTCAAATTGGTCTCATGTGTGCCACGTAGGCTATTGGCATTGAAAATTGCATAAGTGTGATCTATGGGGGACCAAAATTGCACAATCGTGATACATGAGGGACCCAATTGGCGCAATTGAAACCCGAGAGACTAAAATTGCACAATCGCGATACCTGGGGAACCCAATTGTCGTAATTGAAACCTGATGGACCAAAATCGCACAATCGTGATACTTGGAGGACCAAAAGTGCAATTAAGCCTATTTTTAAAAAAATGGGTTAAATTTTTTATGTGTTGTCACCTCATTATTGGTTGTGCCCAACAATGAAGTGTTGGGTTTGTGTCTACCCAAGTGTTTCTCTTGCACGAGGGATATATTGGGGGAAAAAAACATTACCAATTAGTAACATATACAATTAGTGTGTATTTGGATAAACATTTAATAAAAGTGATTTTGAGTAAAATTGATTTAGCTAGAATTGAGTTTGAAGTTAAGTGATTTATGTTTGGATGTTTTTATTTGGAAACAAGTTTGATGTAAAACTTAGTATAAAATTTTCAACCTAACGCAAAAGTTACTTTTTGTAGCTTCTAGGCAAAATTACTTCTGAAGACAAAATTAAGAGCCAGGTTGTTACAGATTAAAAAAAATTGATTTTGACATTCAATAATTTAGAGATTTTCTTTTTAGAGATTTTAAGGAAAATGATAAACTATTTTGTATTTGTTTATAATCATGAAAGTCAATTTAAAAAAAAAAAATTTAACTTGTTTGGATACAATCAAATAGAAGTGTTTTTTAATTTTCTTACAATATTACCATAAAGGAAATAAAAATAAGGTTTAATGAACTTTTTAGTCCCTGCAAAGTAGGGTCGTTTTGAAATTCGTCCCTCTAAACAATTTTCTGTGGTTTTCGTCCCTGTAAGTTTAACTTTTTTGGAATTCGTCCATACCGTTAGTCGCTGACGTGACTGACGGTGAGCCACATCAGCTGTGCCAAATCGTCTGACGTTGTTGACATGTATGCCACGTCAGCTGACACTTATATATATATATATATATATATATATATATATATATTAAATCGATTTTTTTTTTAATTTTTGTTTCTGATTTTCATTTTAAAAAAAACATATAAAAAAACAAAAAAAAATAAAAAAATTGTTTGTTAAAAGAAACCTAATTCACGTCAGAGTTAGAGTTTTCTACGAGAAGTTTCAATACATCAAAAACAGATATCTTGTTCTTGTTTTTTCTGTTTATCTCCTTCCCCATATTCCAATCCATTAGATTACAAATCTTTATGCATTGAAACCCCATTTTCCTCAGCCCCTAGTTCATCGGCTTGAACATCATCCCCAACATTGCAGGAAGGGCTTTCTCCACCAGACCCAAGTTTCTACTTGTAATTCCCATTGCCCTCTTCCACCTTCTCAGATTGGATCCCCAAACAATCCCTAGAATCAGAATCTGATTTTGTGTCTGAAAGTTTCATTTTTTTTTTATCTGCAACTCGCTGTTACCATCTTGGGGTGCCAATTCTCCATCGAAACCCTCCAATTCGTCGCCAACAGCATCTCGTTTGATCCCATGCGACTCCCCATCGACCAATTCTTCGTCAATCGGCTGCGCAAACTGGAACTCCGAAAACCCTAAATCAGAATCCCCACCCAAATCAGCACATATTGTTGCTTTGGAACTGCCCTTCATCTTCTTCCTCTAACCGCCCTCCTTCAACCTTTCTTATCTTCCCCCTTCGTCATCTACCCACAACCCACTCCTTCAACCTTTATCTTCTCTTCTCAACTTCAACAGCTTACATCCTCTAGGGTGGGGATTTTTGGATTTGTGTATGTTGAAGCTTGAGTAAGGATAAGTGGGTCGTCGTTGTTTATAGCAGAAGATTGGTGGCAGTAGCAGAGGCGGTGGCAGTGATGGTGGTGGTGGTTCTGGTTGGAGAAGGTGGTGGTGGAGCTGAAACTATGAAGAAAGATCAGTAATTTTGAATCACTTTTGGGTAATAATGTTGTATTTGAAGTAGGCCAGAGTTCAAGAGTTCAGGATATGAGTTTGTATTTTTTATATGTTTTTTAATTTCTTTAAATGAAAATCAGAAACAAAAACTTAAAAATAAAATCGATTTTAAGAATTTTTAAAAAAAATACGTGTCAGCTGACGTGTCATACACGTCAGCAACGTCAGACGATTTGGCATGGCTGACGTGGCTCACCATCAGCCACGTCAACGACTTAACGGCAGTGACGGATTCCAAAAAAGTTAAACTTGCAGGGATGAAAACCACAAAATTTTTTACAGGGACGGATTTCAAAACGACCCTACTTTACAGGGACTAAAAAGATCATTAAACCTAAAAACAACAAACAAAAATAATAGAAAAACAGAGGGACAACGAAAAACAACAAGCAAGAAGGAGAAATGCAAATACTAATGATAAAGTGTGAACTTACTTGACAAATTGTTGCTACTTCAAGCAAGCAAGAAGAAATATGCCGCTTGAACAGATGAGAAGACGAGAGAGATGACATACGAAAGAGTGAAAAAAGCACACGTGACCAGAGCATGTAAAACCTAATAGGCAAAAGGGTCAAGAACTAGCACGCCCGACCAGTTACGTGTTTTTTTATAAAAATGCCTCCATCCATTATTGTAAGTGATTTTTTTTTCCTAAAAGCTATTGTAAGTAAATTCTGATTTTAATCTTAAACATGATTATTTATTTCAAAAATATTTTTTTATGAAAAATTTAAACAAACATACTTAAATTGGTTAAAAATGATTTTTTATTTGATTTTTTTTCCAGATTATAATTTGTAACAAACAAGTTTTATCTTATAGAATCCAAACAACTCATTTTTTTTTTTTACAAATCACATTTGACACAAGATATAATCAATTTTAAAGATTTTTGACGTGGAACCAAACATAAACTTAATAATACGTGGTATCCCTATTCTGCTCATGTGAACCTCCAACATTTTCTTTGAATGGAAGGAAAACGTTAAGTGTGGCATTGAGACATGCGCGAAGACGAAAATGGCAACTATAGGATAGGTTTTGCACTTGCTAAAAAAAAAAAATTATATAGGATGGGACTGCAAGCGAAAGGTTATATTCTTTATGTTTCTGTTTACAATTTTCCTTATTAAAGTTGATATATGCCACAGGTTGTATTTATAAAATATTAATTAATAATGATTTTTTAGCATTTCTTCATATTGAAATATGAATATGTTGTCCAAATATTATACCAATTGTACGTGTTATACAAATAATAGAACGGTTTATATTGCTAATAGATTTATTTATACATTTTTAACGGATTAAATTTTTTTTTGGTACAAACGGATTATTAATTTTATCCAAATATGAATATGAATATGAATAATATAAATTTAACAGATTAAAAGTTATGTTAGAGTATAATTATAAATACAAATCAAATTACCAACATGGTGTGACATAGTTGGTAGATAACTGAGCCCCTTAAGCATGTGGTTAGGGGTTCGATTCCTGGCTCATACGTATGGAAGATCATCTGTTGGGAGAGGTCAATCCCTTAAATGAATCTCAGTATCTCGAGGGATTAATTTTTGACTTCCGACCGGAGTATACCCGAATTAAAAAAAAATACAAATCAAATTAAACAAAATGAAAATATGAGCATGGTTTTGTCACAGTCCGAATTGTGACCGATTGGAAGAATGCTGATATTAATTATTAATTATTAATTAATACCTTTACTATGCCTTATCCAAGATATTAATGTAGAACTAGGTGTGAGCCTGGGCTTTTTGACCAAACTGAGTTCTTTTTAGAAACTATTTATCAGTTTAGGATTATTCTGAAACTATTTACCTGGGGGGTCGTTTTGGAGATGTGACATATTTTATTATTTTTCAATCTGACGGGTCAAATGCGCCACTGTAAATGGTGCCTACCTATAAAAAAAAGTCAAAAGAGAAGGCGCCATTTGCTGCAGTGAAACCTCCCCCTACAGTGTACCACGTGGCACTGCAGGGGCCCCCAGCCCCAACAAAATATTGGACTCCTGCAATTTTAAAGGAACAACGCTACAAAAAATTATGCTATAAGTATAGGGAGTAACGATGACATTAATGATAAAGTATCTATTTAAAACAACAAGAGGCAATAAAAAAAATCCCGTAATAATGAGTAGCAAATAATATCACAGGAGCCATAAAAAAATAATAACAATAACAATTTACACCAATAAATATTCATCAATTATTACAGTTGTAAAAAAAAATTATTTGGATCAGACTTTCCTCGGGCATCTACTGATCAAAATTCAGAGTGTGATACAATATTTTATCAATACACAAGTCTGGTTCTTATTTGGAATTTTTAATTCGAATTCATTTAAATTTAAATATAATTTGTTACTATCATTTTATAATTATCGAATTATACTTTCATTCAATTTATTTGCAAAATTAATTCACATATTTGGATGGTACAAATGCCAGAAAATACTGTAGATCCAGGTGTCAACATATAGTTTTTTTTGCATTATTTTATTATTTATTTTTAAAAGTATATATATTTTGGGAAATGGAAAATACGGTGCTCTGCTAGGGTTTGTTGTTGCATGAAAATCTAGGGTTTGCATGATCATGGCTTCCGGTTGTCCCTGCCCATGGCCCTTCCTTCAGCCTCTTGCCCCATCGCCCTTGCCTTCTTCTTCACCGCCTCCTTCTCTTCCTGCATAAAAGAAATCCTTCGCCCAGGCACTTTCCAACTCTTTCGATATTCCTATAAGTCAGTTGCCCAAGCCGCAACTGATAGGAGACACGATCTCAATAAAAATCTTTGAAGAGGGATATAAGCTCGGATTAGAAAGCAGCAAAAACAGTTTACACGGTCGTTTGATCCTTCAGAAAGGTAACCAGTCAATCAAATTCCAAGACTTGAGAGAAAAGCTATTGAAACTATGGAACCCAATTGGTCAATGGCGCATGATTCCTTTGGGTAAAGGATATTATGAATTCAACTTTGCATCCTTGGAAGATCTGCGTAGTGTTTGGACTGTTGGATCCTGGAATTTGCAACCAGGCATGCTAAGGCTTTATCAATGGAGTCCAGATTTTAATCCGAATCTCAAAAACAAACTTATGTTCAATCTTGGGTTCGAATTTATGATTTGCCTATGGAGTATTGGAGGCCAAAAATTCTTTTTGAGATTGCAAATGGAATAGGCACTCCAATTGCTCTAGATGAATCTACAAAAAATAAAGTCTTTGGCCACTATGCCAGAATCCTGGTTGATATTGATCTTTCTGGCCCTATCCCAAATGGTATCAGGGTGGAAAGGGAGGCTCATGCATTTTATGTTACATTTGATTATGAAAAACTCCCCTCCTTTTGTTCATGATGTCTTTCGATAGGGCATGCTGCTGGGGAATGCAAGAGAAACCTTAACAATCCTGTATCCCGAAAGGAACAGCCTTTAAATTAGAAAACAAGAACTGCATACGTTCCTAAACAGACTAATGTCAAGAAATCAGATGTTGCAGATATGGTTATCTCTGATCATGTGATTGGTGACAAGGAAGATTCTGGTCAGGATCCAGTTAATAGTGGAAATCATGCTCATAACCACATTTCGACTGCTACTACTGGAGGTATTCCAGAAATGAATAATGCAGTAGTGCAGCAGATTGCCAATGATGCAGTGAATCATTAAGGAATTCAGGAGGATGGTGCCGAGAATTCTTCTGAATATGATGAATCAATTCATCCGGAATCTCCCCAGGCAGCTAGAGTTTTAACTAATCCTGGATTTCAGACTCCAATTGTTGGTGCAGAACACATTGGAAATGGAGTGCAATCCATTAGTCATGTCTCTGAATCAATGGGAGGCATAGAACACAATATGCAAGTCAATTCCATACCTCAGAGTATTAATGCAGTTGTACCCTCACAGGTGGATATCCTTCCTCAGCAAGCTCAGCAGGATGTCAGGATTGTGTCAAAATTCTGGAGTAATGGTATTGAGGAGGAAGAGACTGATGTGGAAGAGGAATGTCTTGATGCTAATGTAGTTCTTCCAGAGCAAGGCAATTTTGAGGTGTTCCTTGGTCGCGCTGTCGCCACGCGCCAAAAAGAACGAGCGTTTACAAAATAATGTAGTATAGAGCGACAACTCGGATCGTCTCTCAAGGACTCTTTAGGTGTTGTTATTATTAACAGAAAAGTTAGAAAAAGTTAGAATTTGGGGTTTTGAGATTGGAAACTAAATTAAAGAAGCAAAACAGAAAACAAGGCAAGAAAATAGAGCAGTTACCAAATAAGCTAAAGCGATTAACCTACTGTTCTCAGTTTCCCACTATCATTGGTTCATGCAAATCCTAAGCAGATACTAATCCCCTCCCGGTTGTAGCAATAGTTAACAAACGAAACCGCTACTACGGATGTATGTTCCTATTCCCGAATTAAACAAACGGGGTTAAGCCCTTCGTGAACTAAACGAACACGAAACGAACACACGCGAATTAAACAAACGCGATTAAGTATAAGAACATAGCATCACCGAAATGAATCAATACAATACTATACATTCCTGAATTAAACAAACAGAGACGTATAGCATCATATTGAACAGAGAGAAGTAAGTGAAAACAGGAAATACAAGAACCTCAAGTGTTAACAGAAACCAATTACAGTAGATTAATCTAGGAGACCAGTTCTCCATTACAAAAGAAAGACAACAAACTAAAAGGAAAACAATAGCTAACAAGTTCAGAAACTAGCCAAAACTGGCTAATTCTGACTAGACCCTTCCAGTTCTGCCTAAGACTACTTATATACACATTTTTGGAATCCAAGTCCTCGCGAGGCGAAGCACTGCTCGCGAGGCGAATTATGCGAAAGGTCTGCAACTCTTGGTCTTCTCGCGAGGCGAGCATAAATTCGCGAGGCGAAGTCTTCAAATTCCTAAACTGCAACGCCCGCGACCTTCCACACGGGCAAGCCGTGATCGTCTCTGACTTTTCATGGTTGGATGACTCGCGAGGCGAGACATTTATTCGCGGGGCGAACCAGAGACTTTGCATTTTCTTGGAACAGTCAGCTTCGGGGTCGCGAGGCGAGTAGCCTTCTCGCGGGACGAGAAACTCCAGAATTATTCATTTGTAGTTACCTGAAAACAGAAAATAAAAGTAAATACTTTATTCACTCTAAATCAACTAAATTAACTTAAAAACAATTTACAGACTCAAAATACTACTTAAGGACAATCAAGTCTAATTTGGGTAAAAATGATATAAAATTAGCACAAAGCCAAGGTCTTTACTAGTTATAAAACCAGTCAAACAGAGGCTCATCAAAATACCCCAAACTTAAACTTTGCTTGTCCCCAAGCAAACTACACTCAAAAACTTAAAAAGACTCAAGACCTGGCAAAACATGGCAAGCTTAAGAATTCAATCAACTTTCACACAGATTTCAAGCAATTTATCAAAATATTTTTCAATGTTCCCCCTTTCAAACAAATCAATCCCCACATTCATTTATTCTAAACAGTTGAGAATTTCATTACTCAAACAATCATCAATCTAAGCAGGGCATCTAAGTTACACACAAAAGAGAGATCACCAAAATCAAACAACTGCCTTCCTCACAAGGGAAATTTATGTTCACTCATTCGCTCAGTTTGTGTCAGGCTATTAACATTGCACTCAGTTTCACTTTTAAGAAGCACTTCCCATAAATTTGATTTTCATCTCAAAATGATTCCCACAGAAAATATGCAAGCAACATCAGAAGGTCTTTTATGGGTTGTAATGGGGCCTGGCTAAGGGTAGGATATACAAAGGAACTAGGCTGAAGACCCTAGGAACTAAGAGAGCATGAACATTATTTACACTTTGAAATTCACTCAAGTTCCTTTCTTAATTTTTTTCTTTATGGTTTTGGGTGACTACAACCTTTTTATTTCTTTTTGGCATTTTTGCACTTTTAAATTTTTTTTCTCTTTTTTTTTTCTTTTTTTTTCTATTTTTTTTCACAATATATATATATTTTTTTTCATGTTACATAAATTTTTTTTCTCAATCCCAAACAACATGTTACACCTTGCAGCCACCCCAAACTTAGTTTCTTGCACCCATTCTAAGATTACATGCTCTCCTAATCCTAAGATCGGGTTAACATGGTTTTCCAGATTTTTGGCTTATAACATTAGGTTATCAAGAAGCAATAGGCTAATCAGGCTCAAAGGGGCTAACTAGGGAACATGCATTAGGAATGGTTATTTTAGGCTAAGTAGTTATTTACAAAGAAAATGCCTAAATCATTTGAAGCAAACACATAATCATGCAAACCAAAAAGAGATTCAAGCAAATTCAGGAAAGTGCAATCAAAAGTGATTCTCACAGTCAAAAACATGTTGGAGGCTCAAAACCTCACCTGGACATTTTTTTGCAAATTGTTTGACAGAGATTCTATCCCTAGTGTGTGCTTCCTATCACCCCAAACTTATCATAAATCATGCCATCATAACAAAATCTCAAAGTTCAGTTTTTAATCACATGGGGATCATTTTTCAAAAATTTTTCAAGTCCTAGGGGGAAAACAATCAACACTATCATGCAATCAATCTATGAAAAATCAATAAAATCCATCAAACTTGCCCATACCAGACTCAACACAACTCCTGAGCTTCTCAAATTATTCAGGAGCTTTATTGGAAACGAAACAGAAATAAAGCAAAGAAAAAAAAAGAAAATTAAAAGAGCAAGGTAAAGAAAAACTCATTAAGGGGCGGTTCCACCAGGATCCCATTGCTTGTAGCATAAGGCCCACATGGTAGCCAAAGGGTGGTAGTTCATTCCATGCTTCCCTAACTTGCAGCCTTTATACGGAAGTGGGTGCTTGACAATTACAGTGACCTCGCCCAGTGCGGCGGACTTCTCACTCCCTCTCGGGTCACAGATGACCTCTTTCTCAATTTTGTCCATAAAATCCTCCCAATAGAATCGGGGCTCAACCTCTTGGACTGGCCATGGTGCCAAATCCAAGGGTGCAAAATCCAGAGCTGGTGGCTCCTCAGGGGGAGGTGACAAACAGTTAGTTGGGGTCTCCGGTGTTGCTTCAACTCCTGCAAGGTCTTCATCCACTGCACGAACAAATTCATCACCTGCTATACACGCAGAAATTTCAGCACACACCACACAAAGGTTAGAGTTAGTACATATATTACAAGAAAATGAATCAGAAAAATCTACAATGTCTGGAAATTCTTCAATCAATTCATCCACCCCATTACTCTCAACACATTCAATTGTTTTACTTGAATCATCTACTCCCAAAGGTTCTTCTTTATCTTCAGGCACGGGGGAGCAGCTGCCCTCTTGATCCTCTTTTTCTAAGTTTCCTGAACAGAACAAACCTGCAAAACGATCCGCATTTTCTATTTTTCCTGAAAAGTATAAACCTGTAAAACATTCAACACATAAAGCAGTTCCATCACAATAACAAGCATTAGGATCAGGGGATTCAACACTAAATTCATCATCAACAGAAACATTATCATCATAATTATTTTCAAAAATATTTTCAGGAATAACCATCTGTGAATCCTCATGTTCCTCAAGGGGCTGTGGAGTTAGCATCGCAACTGAGTTGGCGGTAACTTGATCAATTAGAGCCCACAACTTTTGAGATTCAGCTTGGTCCCTCTGTTGGGCTTCACGATTACTTGCCTCCATTGCCTCCATCCTCTGTTGAAATTCAAGATTGTATGCCATCCGTTGATTGTTCTCTTCCATTTGTTGTAGCATTGAAGCAATCTCATCCAAGGTGCTCTGTGAAGGTTTGGAAGGTGCAGAGGTGGTCACTTGGCTAGGATAGTATGGTGGTGGCTCACTAAAATTAGGATAATACATGCAAGGCGGTGGTTCATAATAAACATTAGGCAAATATCCATACATGTAATTATCCATGGGGGAAAATAAAATTAACAGACCACACAAACCAGGCAAAAATATTTACCAAACCAAAAAGTTTTTTTTTTTTTTTCAAAAATTATTTTCTGCTAATAACAACAAACCAGAGTCCCCAGCTGGCGCCAATTTTTTGGTCATTTTGCCGCCACGCGCCAAAAAGAACGAGCGTTTACAAAATAATGTAGTATAGAGCGACAACTCGGATCGTCTCTCAAGGACTCTTTAGGTGTTGTTATTATTAACAGAAAAGTTAGAAAAAGTTAGAATTTGGGGTTTTGAGATTGGAAACTAAATTAAAGAAGCAAAACAGAAAACAAGGCAAGAAAATAGAAGCGATTACCAAATAAGCTAAAGCGATTAACCTCATCTGTTCTCGTTTCCCACTATCATTGGTTCATGCAAATCCTAAGCGAGATACTAATCCCCTACCGGTTGTAGCAATAGTTAACAAACGAAACCGCTACTACGGATGTATTTTCCTATTCCCGATTTAAACAATCGGGGTTAAGCCCTTCGTGAACTAATCGAACACGAAACGAACACACGCGAATTAAACAAACGCGATTAAGTATAAGAACATAGCATCACCGAAATGAATCAATACAATACTATACATTCCTGAATTAAACAAACAGAGACGTATAGCATCATATTGAACAGAGAGAAGTAAGTGAAAACAGGAAATACAAGAACCTCAAGTGTTAACAGAAACCAATTACAGTAGATTAATCTAGGAGACTAGTTCTCCATTACAAAAGAAAGACAACAAACTAAAAGGAAAACAATAGCTAACAAGTTCAAAACTAGCCAAAATGGCTAAGTCGACTAGACCCTTCCAGTTCTGCCTAAGACTACTTATATACACATTTCTGGAATCCAAGTCCTCGCGAGGCGAAGCACTGCTCGCGAGGCGAATTATGTGAAAGGTCTGCAACTCTTGGTCTTCTCGCGAGGCGAGCATAAATTCGCGAGGCGAACTCTTCAAATTCCTAAACTGCAACGCCCGCGACCTTCCACACGGGCAAGCCGTGATCGTCTCTGACTTTTCATGGTTGGATGACTCGCGAGGCGAGACATTTATTCGCGGGGCGAACCAGAGACTTTGCATTTTCTTGGAACAGTCAGCTTCGGGGTCGCGAGGCGAGTAGCCTTCTCGCGGGGCGAGAAACTCCAGAATTCATTTGTAGTTACCTGAAAACAGAAAATAAAAGTAAATACTTTATTCACTCTAAATCAACTAAATTAACTTAAAAACAATTTACAGACTCAAAATACTACTTAAGGACAATCAAGTCTAATTTGGGTAAAAATGATATAAAATTAGCACAAAGCCAAGGTCTTTACTAGTTATAAAACCAGTCAAACAGAGGCTCATCATTCCTCTCTAAATCTCAAAGGAAAAAACTGAGGAAAAAACAGACAGCTCTTGCAAAAGCTGGTAAGCCAAAAGCCCGACTCAGGGCTGGACCTGTTAACTTTGCATGATGAAGTTCTGATGAGTGTGATTTCACCTCATTTTTCATGTACATTTTTGCATGCAATTGCATATAGTTAGGCCAATTTAATGTTGATTTTGTATAGTTTTTCCTTTGGAACGGATGAGGTGGTTTGTGTGTTGTGTTGCAGGATTTAATGGAAAAATGCCCAGAAATCAGCATTGGTGGAGCTTGGATGAAAAAGAGCTTGAAAAGTGAAGATTATGAGCCAAACAGAGCCCATCACGGCCTGGCCGTGATAACCATCACGGCCGTGATCAAGCAGAGCAGAAGGCAAAAGTCAGAGACTGTCACGGCCTGGCCGTGATATGAATCACGGCCGTGACCTAGGATTCGCGTCGCGAACAAAGGGCTCGCCTCACGAGTGACCATTTTGTGCAAATTCGCCCAAGTCAGAGACCATCACGGCCTGGTCGTGATGGTACATCCTGGCCGTGACGCGGCACGATCTATAAATAAACCCGCACCGAATGCAGGAATTAGGGATCTGCACTTGGAGGCAGGCTGAGGCTGGCGGCTGGAGAGGGTTTCTACCCAAATAGGGGGGGTGTTTTCTCTGCTCTTGGATGGGGAGAAGATGGATGAAGCTTGTCTATGAGTGTTCTCCATCCCTTTTCTCATTCTGTTTTGTATTTCCTTTTATCATGAGTAGTTAAATCCCCATTGTTGGGGTTAGATGTAACTTTTCTGAACTTGTTGTATTTGATTTGGTGTTTAATGCAAGTCTCTATTTCCTTATGAGTATGTGATTCTGTTCTTAATGCTTCCCTTGGATTAGCTACCCATAGGAATGATATGTTGCCTTGATAGATGACTGGAAGGTTGGTGTTAAGGCATGCTCATGAATCATATGCCAAGTTGTTCAAGAATCTAGACATAGGTGTTGAATGCTTGCAATCTTATAAGTCTTGACTTAATGCAAAATCACAAATTAATCCACCTAAGACATTAGGGTTTGATTTGGGGTTTTAGGCTCAATGCACCTAAGACATTAGGCTTGAGTATTTTAGAAAAGGCTTGATTGACATAATTGAATTAGGACTTGTGTTAGAAGCCATTTCATTGCAACTGAGGGAGGATTAGTGTAGTCTAACCCTGACAATTCTAGCCACATCCCTGTTTGCATACCAAGTGTTTGAGAAAATTCCAAAAAGACAAAAATATTTTGTTTCTTTATTTTCTGTTTAATCTCTCATACTTTATTTTAGTCTAGATAGTTGTTAAGCTTGCGAATTGGTAATTGACAACCAATCCCTGTGGATACGATAACCGGTCTCACCACCGTATTACTTGATTGCGACGAGGTGCACTTGCCTTTATATTTCTAAAAATCACGCATCAAGTTCCTATTATGGAATGTTAGAGGAATTGGCAACCTAGATACTAGGTTAGTTTTGAAGAAATTTTTGGTCTCTAATAAGCCTGAGATAATCTTCATTGCTGAACCTTGGATTAGCATTGCTCAGTTTCCTGACAGGTTTTGGACAAAACTCAATCTGAAAGTTTTTGCTGTTAATGATAGGAATTCTCTCTTGCCTAATCTTTGGTGTATCTGTCATGCATCCTTGCATCCAACTGTTCTTGCTTGCTCTAATCAGCAGGTCTCTTTCTCCATAAAGATTGAATCTCAGGAAGTTTTCATCTCAGCTATCTATGCTAGCACAAATTATCAGAAAAGAAGAGAGCTGTGGGCTGAACTGTTGGCTCTTCAGCAAGTCAATGATGGGCCCTGGTGTTGCATTGGTGATTACAATGTGGTCCTTGGTTCTCATGAGCAAAGGGGTGGTTAGTTGCCTTTAAGAATTGCTTCGGAGGAGTTTAAGCTATGGTTAGACAGTTGCAATCTTTCTCATATGATGACCCGGGGTGCTCAATTCACTTGGTCTAATGGCAGAAGAGGTAATGCTTTAACAGAGAAAAGGCTTGATAGAGTGGTTTGCAATGACAAATGGTTGAGCTTTTGGTCTAGTGTTGCTTGCTGCACACTCCCTAGAAGTAAGTCTGATCATTATCCCTTGCTTCTGTCATTGAAAAAAGAGGATAAGAACTTTAGTTCTTCTTTCAAATTCATGAAAATGTGGGCCTCAAATCCTGACTGCACTAGTATAATTGAAGAGGTTTGGAACTCTGAGGTAGCAGGATGTCCTATGTTCATATTGTCTCATAAATTAAAACTGTTAAAAGGGAGACTCAAAAGCTGGAATAAAGATTCTTTTGGAAATGTGAACATCAAAGTTGATTCTGCTATGGCAAAGGTTGACAACATTCAGCAAACAATCAGTTCTACAGGAATGACTGATCTGCTGTTCGAGCAAGAAAAGCATGCACAAGCTGAACTGCAATATGCTTTGCATTGTCAAGAAGAATTCTGGAAAGAAAAATCTAGAATTGACTGGCATATTCAAGGTGATAGGAACACTGAATTCTTTCATAGGATCACCAAGATAAGGAATGTCTCTAAACAAATCTCCTTGCTCAGAAAAGATGATCAAGTTCTATTTGCAGCAAAGGATATAGAGGACCATATATTGAATTATTACACTGGACTGTTCAGTTCTGAAAATCAATGCAGAAACAATGACTTAGTTGGATGTAATTGTAACTCGGATGGTCTCCAGAGAGGATAATCTAATGTTAACCAACCTGCCCTCCCTTGAAGAGGTGAAAAATGATGTGTTTTCATTGAATGGCAGTGGTGCCCCGGGGCCTGATGGGTTTGGGGGTTTCTTCTTTCAAAATTATTGGGAGATTGTTCAACATGATGTTTGCAAAGCTGTCATTCAGTTTTTTGAGCAGGGTTGGTTGCTGCCCAACATAAACTCTAACTTGGTGGTTATGATCCCTAAAACACAAGGTGCTGATAGAGTGGAGGACTTTAGGCCTATTGCCTTGGCTAATTTTCAGTTCAAAATCATCACTAAAGTCATTGCAGACAGGCTGGCTAGGGTAGCTCCTAAGATCATTTCTGAAAATCAAAAAGGATTCATCCAAGGTAGGTACATTACTGATTGTCTATGCACTGCTTCTGAATGTGTAAATATGTTGGACAAAAGGGCTTTTGGTGGCAATATAGCCTTGAAGATTGATGTCAAGAAGGCTTTTGACACTATGGATTGGTCATTCCTTTTGAAGGTTCTCCACTCTTTTGGTTTTGATGACAAGTTCTGCCAGTGGATTGAGATCATTCTGAAATCAGCCAAGCTCTCTATTAGTGTCAATGGCAAGTCAGTTGGATTTTTCTCTTGTAAGAGGGGGGTTAGGCAGGGTGATCCCTTGTCCCCTCTTCTTTTCTGTATTGCAGAAGAAGTACTGAGCATGGCTATTTGCAAGCTAGTCCAAGATGGAAAGCTCAACACAATGGCTGGCCCTAGAGGCTTCAGACCTCCTAGTCATATCTTGTATGCTGATGATATTCTCATATTCTGCAGAGCCTCCAAACAGAATTTGTCCATCCTAATGTCTCTCTTTAAGGAGTATGGGGAGGCTTCTGGCCAAATGATTAACCTACAAAAGTCTAAGTTTTATGCAGGTAACATTTCGGCCAACAGAATGACCTCCATTGCTAATGCATTAGGTTTCACTGCTGGCAGGTTCCCCTTCACTTATCTTGGTCTGCCTTTGTTTAAAGGCATGCCAAGGAAATCCTACTTGCAGTCCTTAGCAGATAGGATCAAATCAAAATTAGCCACATGGAAAGGTTGTATGTTATCAATCATGGGAAGAGTTCAGCTTGTCAAATCTGTGGTTAGTGGTATGATGATGTATAGCTTTCAGGTTTACTCATGGCCTTCAAGCTTGTTGAAATCTATTGATGGCTGGCTGAGAAATTTCATCTGGTCTGGTAATACAGATATCAAGAAAACTGTGACAGTTGCTTGGAACAAATTGTGCAAACCTGAAGCTGAGGGAGGCCTTGGAATTAGATCTTTAAGAGCTGTTAATAATGCCTCTATGTTTAAATTATGCTGGGACTTCATCTCTTCATCTGAGTAGTGGGCATGTCTTCTGAGAGCAAGAGTAATGAGAGAAAACTCAGTTGTACAATATGCTATATCCTCTTCATTATGGACAGGGATTAAAACTCATCTAAATTCAGTTCTTGAAAACTCTTCATGGTTGCTTGGAGATGGTTCTGACATAAACTTTTGGAATGATGTATGGTTATCCAAGTCATTGAACTCCTTGCTATATCTTCCAGCACACTTACACTCCTCCTTAAATGCTAAGGTCAAGGACTTCCTGCATAATAACTCTTGGTTCATACCAAGTATTATTCTACAACACTGCCCAGCTATTGCTGAAGAACTCAACCACATCAGCATCCCTTCTTCCCCTTGTAGGGACTCTCGTGTGTGGTGCAGAAGTGAATCGGGTTCTTTAACTTTGAAGGATGCTTTTCAGTTTCTCAATAGCAGTGGACAACCTGTTTCTTGGGCCAAATACCTTTGGAATAAATGTGTTCCTCCTTCCAAATCCTTCCTGATTTGGAGGATCCTTCATAACCGTATGCCTACTGATGAGAATCTCTGGGCTAACGGCTGCATGGTGGTATCTAGATGTAATTTATGTGGTTGTAGTTATGAAACAACTGTCCATCTTTTCTTTCAATGCGCCTTTGCTAAGGATTTATGGTCTTGGATGAGCAACACAGTCAGCATGACAATTGATTCAGCCTCAATGTTTACTGTTCTATCAGTCTGTGATCATCAATGGAGCTCTCAGGTCAAGGATCTCCTGATCGCTGCTATATCCAGCATCATCTGGGCAATTTGGCACTGCAGGAATAAATCCAGGTTTAAAGACAGGGTTATTCCCTTGCAAGTTGCCAAGAGCCTGATCATTGCTAATGTTAGCCTTGCGGGTAACCTGACTAAAGGCACAGCTTCACCATCTTTGCAGGAGTCTAGATTATTAAAGGCGTTTGGAGTCAGCTGCCATCCCAACCGAGTTCCCCAAATTATAGAAGTTTTATGGCATCCTCCTCCCTGTTACTGGGTCAAGTGCAATATTGATGGGGTAGCTAGAGGTGCTCCGGGTCCTTCTGCCTGTGGTGGCATTTTTCGCGATCATAGTGCTGTCACTCTTGGTTGCTTTGCAGCCAACCTTGGTGTCACTACTGCTTTTTATGCTGAGTTAATGGGTGCAATCTTGGCAATTGAAATTGCTCATAAAAAAGGGTGGTCGTTATGACTGGAATGTGACTCAAAGTTAGTACTCTCGGCAATCTCCTCTCCCTCTATGGTTCCTTGGAAACTTAGGAATAGATGGATTAACTGCATGACCATTATAAAAGATATGCGTTTTGGCTACTCTCATATTTTTCGTGAGGGCAATGTCTGTGCCGATAAGATTGCCAATCATGGACTGTCTATTCATGGATTCTTTTGGTGGGACTTAATCCCTAATTTCATTAGGGATGATTTTTGTAGTAATAGGATAGGTATCCCTAATTTTCGCTTTAGGTGACTTCATGGGTTAGGTCCTTGCCCCCATGCTCTTGTATTGTTTTGTTTTCTTATTTTTGAATAAATTGGGGTGTGCTGCATATGATGGATAGTGGCTAAGGTGCCAATCTAGTTGGGATGTTAGCCTCTATTGTGATGCCTTTGCACGTCTCCTTATCTAAAAAAAAATTATATATATTTTATTATTTTAAATTTTTTTGACGAACAAAGCATTTAGTTTATTGTTGATTTCAATTGTACTGCTCCTAGCCTGCTACCCTCAGTGTTCAGAGACATCACGTCAATGCTTCGAATTTGTGATAGAACAACAATATGTCTGTTTCAGTTTTTTTTTTTTGACGAAAGATATTCAAAGTTAGGGAAATTGTGATGGAGCAAAATTGCACTGAATTAATTTTGTAAATAAATTGAATGAAAGTATAATTCGATAATTATAAAATGATAGTAATAAATTATATTTAAATTTAAATGAATTCAAATTAAAAATTTCAAATAAGAAACAGATTTTTGTATTGATAAAATATTGTATCACATTCTGAATTTTGATCAGTAGATGCCCGAGGAAAGTCTGATCCAAATAAATTTTTTTTACTACTGTAATAATTGATGAATATTTATTGGTGTAAATTGTTATTCCTATTATTTTTTTATGGCTCCTGTGATATTATTTGCTACTCATTATTACGGGATTTTTTTATTACCTCTTGTTGTTTTAAATAGATACTTTATCATCAATGTCCTCGTTACTCCTTATACTTATAGTATAATTTTTTTGTAGTATTGTTCCTTTAAAATTACAGGAGTCCAATTTTTGGTTGGGGCTGGGAGGCCCCTGCAGTGCCACGTGGTACACTGCAGGGGGAGCAGTGGAAGGCGCCATTTGCAGTGGCGCCTCTCCTTTTGACTTTTTATTTTTTATTTTTTATAGGTAGGCGCCATCTGCAGTGGCGCCTTCGACCCGTCAGATTGAAAAATAATAAAATATACCACGTGTCCAAAACGACCTTCCATTGATAAATAGTTTCAGAATAACCCTAAACTGATAAATAGTTTCTAAAAGGAATCCAGTTTGGTCAAAAAGCCGTGAACATGTGATCTTTTTCGTATTATTTTATTATACTTATTTTTTAAAGAAGAATTTGTTACTTACTTTTCGAACTTTACATTTTTTTTTTTGAGATCAACAAAGTATTTTTTGTTCATTTCATTCGTACCGTTCCTACTCTCACAATTCACTGTTCATTTTATCACCCTTGAGAGACAACACTTGGGTGGGAATGCGTAGAATTTGTGATAGTACAATAATATGTCTATTTCTTTTTTGTGATAGAACAATATTTAAAGTTGGGGAATTTGTGATAAAACAATAATAAGATAGGTAAAAAAATTAAAAGTTAATTTTTTTTAATGAAAAAAATTAAAGGTTAATGAGAAACTACACTATCTAAAATAATAATAAATTAATATAATATAAAACTAAGTGAAAAAATGTATACTTTTAAATAATAATAAAATAATATGATATAAAATTTGTGTTTAATTGTTACGCATTGCCAGTGTTTTACATTGTCAAACAAACACAAATCATTGTATAAGTGTCTCTATAGATAGTTAGGATAAGCGACAAAGACTCTTAATGATATGATAATGTATGACTGATCGATAGTATAATAAATCTTTACACAGACACTACATATCAATTAAATTCATAAAATAAAAAAAACAATATTTATATTGATAGTAAAATAGTAAAACATAAAATTGAATAGAAATAATCATTATTTTAAATTATTATAAAAGAATGAGAGAGAAAATTACGAAAAAAATTATTGTCTATAATGATAATAAATAAATCTGAGCTGAAATTTTACTATATAAAATAAAATAAAATCGTCAGAAACTAGATATGAATGAAGTAAATTGTTTAAATAATAATAATAAAATTTTGTCAAAAAAAATAAAATAAAATAAAAAAGACAAACCTTATAAGGAAATTCAATATTTGAAATAATAGATGATAGATGATAAATTATGAAATGTTAAAAAACACTGACATAATAATAAATAATAAAAATGGAAATGAAAGAAAGATAAACTATTTAAAATAATAATATAGTAAAAAAAATTAGCGAGAAAATTCATTGTAAAAGGAATAATAAGATAAAATATATAAATACGAGGAACAAAATTTAGTTTTTAAAATGATAATAATAAAATAATGAAATATAAAAGTGTGCTAGAAAATTCATGATTGATAACAAAATATTAAGAAAGTAAATTGGGTATAATATTAATATTTAAATAATATTAAAATAATAAAATAGACACAATGGGTAAAAATATTATTAAGCAATATTAAAATAATTTAAGATAAACACCAATAGAAAATTATAGCTTATGAAATAATAATAAAATATTAAAGGATGAAATTGAAAAAAAAATGCTTGGAATAACAAATTAGTAAAAGATGAAATTTAGTAGAGAAAGTTAATATTTAAAATAATTTATATTATAATATTATAATAAGAGATAAAACTGAGTGAAAAATAAATATTTAAAAAAATTAAAACAAATAAAAATATAATTTAGCGGCAAAGTTATTGTTTCATTTGTTTGAAATAGTAAACAATTTTTTTTTAAAAAAGAAAGAAATAGTAAACAAAATAAGATATAATAGTTTTGCATTATGACTTAATGAATGTAATTTTTTTTACCCAATCCACTGTTCAAAAATTCACAAATCATAAAAAATGTTTGATTGTTATGTTAATTACTTTAAAAGTAACTCATATAATGATTTTTGATTTAAATATAAATAACAATTACAATTGATGATTTAATTATATATTATAATAATTTATTTAGAAAAAATATGACCTGTGTGTTTCGCACTGGTAAACAATACTCCTTCTGAACTCAATTATAAGTAAAATATTACATCTATTTTGTGGACTCAAATATAAGTAAAAGACAACAAATTCAACTCTATTTGATGTCAGTGTTTTAAAAGTCAAAACAATTAACCAATCCAATCAATTTTTCTTTTACTTTTCCAAGAATATTATACACTCCTAAAACAATTAAAGGGTAGTTCAGTAATTGTAATTCTTTTTTTACATAAATTAAGAAAATTAAACTAGATTAACTAACTTTTTTAATAAATATAAAATTAATTAATTTTACTTATAATTGATATAGTTTTCTCTAGTTCCGCACCCTTTCCCAAGTTCACACTTACGCGTACATAAACTAGAAGTAGGGGTGGGCAACGGGCGGGTTCGGTCGGTTTCGAGCCGAAAAGACCCAACCCGAGGAAAACCGAAACCCTAAATATTGAACCCATTCCCGACCGTTTGTAGCATCGGTTAGGTCGGGTCGGTGAGCCGTCGGGTTAGCGGGTAGACGGTCGGGTTTTACGGTTTTGAGAAAGAAGAAAAAAACTGAAGAAGAGAAGACAGAACAATGACAAAGTCAAGAAATTATTTTCAGATTTATAAACCAGTGAATAAAATGTTCAACAAACACCCAAAGAAATCAACTTTAGACAAAAAGGTTGAAACTTTGCAAGTGCCTTCTTCTTTGTTGCTCAGATTTGCACTATTTTGGTCAGAGAAGAAGCATGGAGTGGGGAGAGGCTCCGGGAGCGAGCGGTGACGGTGAGGGGAGGGAGCTCGAGCTTAGTAGGGAGGAGAGGCAAGGCGAGGCAAAGCGCGGCGAGGAGAGTTCGAGACGCAACGACAAGGAGGGTTCGAGACGCAGTGGCAAGGAGAAAGCTGAGTCGTAATGGCGATGCGCGGGAGCTGCGACGGCGGTGGGAGGGGAATGGAGAGACCCGGCGGTGGATGCCATTAAGAGAGGGCAGGGGAGACGAAAGAGTTTGGTGAGGGTCTGACTTCTGAGTTCCGAGGGGGAGACAATAGACATGGAGCTCTCTAGGTTTTTTCGCATGGAGCTCTCTAGGTTTTTTTAAGTGGAGTAGATATTTAAAAAAAAATTGTTATTTTGCTAAAATATTACAAAAGAAACTTTGGGCAGTGGGATTGAGATAAAGCATTTAAAGCCCCTGACACAAGTCTTTACACCAGACCTTGGGTAGTGAAATATGGCTGGAATCACACATCCACGCCAATATATGTAGCTTTAATATTAATATATTGTGTATTTATTTATGCTAGCTGTGCAGTCCATCGGTCGGGTGCGGGTTCCGATGGATTTCATTTTTGAAATCCGAACCCGCCCAAATGAACTCAGCTGGAACCGAATTTCTGTAACAGAGGACCCGAGCACCGACCCGACCCACCCGTGCATGCAATTTTTTGGTCGGTTTTTTCGGGTTCCGGTCGGGCCTCGGGTTGCTGCCCATCCCTAACTAGAAGAGCATTTATAGCGTAAAATCTGAAGTCACGCTTGTCATCGACACATAAGTAAAAATAGTTTACCACTCATATTTTCCTTCTTAAAACTCTAAAATACAAAAGCATTTACAATATTTTCCAAAAAAATACATGAAACAAATAGAAAGTAAATCATTAGGGTCACGACACGACTCTAATCTTCCCTCTCTTGGGAGTCGAGCAACTCGGGATGGTTCCACAGGTTCCAAACCTGCAACTGAAAAACTAAACAGGTCAGTTAAATAAACTTAATAAAGACATTAAATCATAAAACCATATATATATATATATATATATATATATAATATGAGGTATGACAAGTGTGAACATCTAATTTTGTCCGGATTTTTTTTTAATTAATGTTTTGAAAAATAGTAAACAAAAAAATGATAAAAATGAAACAAAAAGTAATTTTATTTTGACCCATTATAGAATCAGAAATGGTCCAGTTTTATTTTGTTGTTACAAGCCCATTATCCAAACCCAAATCCAAAAATAAAAATGATAAAAAATAAAATTAGAAGAGGGCTGTATGGATTATTGCCTCCTGGTACCATTTTTGCCTTGTCCTCTTCCACTTCAAGTATAAACCAGCTTTCTTTTATTTTTTCTTGTGCTTTTTCCCAAAACAAGGGGTAGCAATCCCTGCACCTACAACAACCCAGCTGAGTAGTGGGAGCACCACAACATGGCACCACCATCTGTACAAACTCATTCGTCCTTGCCTCTCAACAAAGCAATAACAAATTTTGGCATCATCCTACAATGGTTTGGCTATATATATATTGAGCACTTAACATAATAGAGGGAGTTGGAGACCATTCAAATACACAAAATCAGAGGGGAGAAGGGGACTGAGAGTGAAAGAAGAGAGAATAAAAACACATACCCAAAATTCTCTTTTCTGACCCATCATCCATTATTCCCAAAACACACCTCTTCATCCATTCAACTTCCACCCACCACCAACCTTCCTTCATCTTCACGTTCTAAACAAAACAACCCTCCATTGATACCCAAACCAAGGACACCATATCCACCACTCAAGCAATTAAATCAAAGTCCAAAGGAAAATAAAAAGAAGAGAAGAAGGAGGGGAACCACCCACACATAACCGTTCTCCGTCGTGCTCCTCCATCCTCAGCCACACACCATCGCCAATCTTGCATCCCTGCACCGCCGTTCACCACCACATCCAGATGCCTGCGAACCACCACTCCGCCGCATCCCACTATCCCGATGTCAGACGGCACCACCGCCACTCCTCCGCCTTAAAACCCCGTTACTGCCGCTCCAGATCGTGTCAGAACCGCGAGCCGTTGTCACCGTAGCTCGGTTCAGTCTGCGAACCGCCGCGCCGTGCCCATCCCGCTGCCGTCCTGGTCCTCCAACGCCGTCGTCTCGCCCAATCACTCCACCCACTGTCACCACGACTGCCCTCCTATTCCTCCTCCTGCGTTTCCTTCTTTGATGGTGAGAGTTTTGTTTTTTTCTTCTTTACATTCCTTTTTTCATTTTTAGTATCAAAGCATTTAGTAGTTTTTGGGCCAGCTGCTAGGCCCACGTGGAAACAGATTCTACAACCTTTTAGAAAAAATCAAACCTTTTATTAAAAAATAAAAATCTTTTCTCCAAAAAAATCAAACCTTTTAAAAATCAAACCTTTTATAATAAAAAATTCTTTTTTTATGAAATATAATCTTTTGAATTCACGCAATAATCTATGACGTTGATGTATGTTTTTTTTTCATCCTCAAGTGTCATATGAATTGTAAGGGTTTATTGTATAACTCCACTATCTTTAACCCTGTGCAAGAATGAATTCCTTCTCTTTGTAAAAATTCAAATGTTTTCGATTTACTCTTTTTTTTAACAAAACTTTATCCAACTTTTACAAAAAAAATTAAATTTCTTTGAATTTATGCAACAATCTACAATGTTTATGTATGATTTTTCATCCTCAAGTATTGTAAGAATTATAAGGGTTTATCGTATAACACTGTCATCTTGGACCCTGTGCCAAAAATGAATTCCCTTTTATTAAGAATAATAAAATGTTTTCAATGTGTTCTTTTAACAAATTTTATCCAACCTTTTTTGTAAAAAATAAAATAAAAATCTCTTTTTAATTCACGCAACAATCTACGACGTTGATGTATGATTTTTTCATCCTCAAGTGTTGTATGAATTGTAAGGGTTTATCGTATAGCACTGCTATATTAGACTCTATGCAAAAGTGAATTTATTCTGAAATAAAATCTTTTTTTTTTAAATAAAATAAATAAATCAAATCTTTATAAAAAATTAAAATCAACCAACCAATCAAATATTTTCTAAAGAACTACGTGACTTTGAGTTTCCCGTCGCACCCGGGAATACGTAGGAGCAAGATAAATCATCTTGTCAAGCCAAAACTAAATTTTCCATTTTTGTGTCTCTTTTTATATTAAAATGATTAATCAAAATAATTAAACTTTTCTATTTTTAGGGATGCTCTATGAATACGGTGCCATATCCAGTCCCTTAGATTTAAGGTTACCCTGTGGACTCATGTGCCATGTTCAACCTCATTTAGTTTTTATAAACAATAAATTTAAAAATATACAAATTAATAAAAATTAAAAATATAAAAAATTAAAAATAATTCTTTCTTGTAAATAATTTTTGGGTAAAATAAACATTTAAAAAGTTATTAAAATGTTTTTTTGCACAATTAACTTGAGGTACCGTTTTTTTAAACGGGTGATGTGGGATGCTAATACCTTCCCTACTCGTAATCGACTCCCGGACTCATCTCTTTCTCTTTTTTTAAGACCAGTTTACCTTTAAATAAGTGAGTTTTCTAAGATTTTCCCAATAAAAGTTTTAGTGGCGACTCCTCGGTCTTTTTATCTCCCTTTTTCGCGGCGTTCGGGAGACGGTCGCGACAGCTGGTGACTCCACTGAGGAATTTTGAGAGTCAGGCCTATCATAGTTGGTTGTGTTTTTTTTTTTTAAACAGCTTTGAAAATATTTGTTTTACCCTTTTTGTTTTATTCCTTTTTTAATGCTTACATAACTGCTTTTGTATATTCTTGCAACATTAGGGTAGAGAATTTTTGTATTGGTGTTGTTTGTTCCTTTTTTGCAGGTTTAGGGTAGTTTTGTTCTAGTAGGTTTTTGTGAAGGTTTGTATGCTCCTATCACACACATCACTATCACATGTTGCACACATTTTTGGGCTCTATACCCGAGTCTTGGAATGCCATAAGATTAGAAGGGGCTTCAGTGATGTTATTGTGATGCTTTTGCGTCCCTGACAGTCATTGATTCTCCTGCTCGGATTGCTACCGGTACATGGACTACCATATTGTGAATTATTTGTCCCTGTGGTGAGGTTCGTGGATTCGGATCCTTATCTTTTAGATGAGGGTAATCCGGGGACCATATGATTAGGGGTTTAGATCTATACCGAAAGTCATGCACGTAAAATGCCATTAGTAGCCTACCAAAATAGGGTATTGACTTCAAAAGTCCCAACTTTAGGATATGACCTATGTAGGACAAAAGGGAGCGCATTCCATATTCTTCTGTAACATGAATAATCACATTTATATCTCATGCTTCATAACGATTTTCCTGCACGCAACCCACATGCACCTTAACATGCCACTCATTTATGCATTCTATTACACTCATTCTTATTATAGTGTATGCTCGTGCATGTAGTATTTTAGGCCTCACATCATCAATATGTCATTCATTCATGCATCTTGGTACACTCTCATGCATAAGTAATTTTGCTTTCCAAATGTTATTAATAAAATAAAATTTCCCTTGCACAGATAATTTGGTGAGAGATAACACCTTTGATAACAAGAGATAGAAAAAGTCAGACACACTAGCAATGCTCCCACCACCAAGAGCTCTAAGGTGATTTTGAACTCATTAGAGAATCTGAAAGAGTTGAGCCAATCTTTGCCTCAAGAACATCGAAAAAGCTTCCTCAAGAAGTATGGAGGGATCTGGGACCTAATTTTCATACCGGTTGAAGCTACTGCTTTGAGTGCTCTAAGTCAGTATTGGAACCCACATCTCAGATGTTTCGAGTTGCCAAACATGGACATTACACCCACCATTGAAGAATATGCTTGCCTGTTAAGTTTGCCAATGCAGAAAAATCCCGTTGTGTACTTTCACCTGGGGCAATACTTGACCACTGCAAGCATAACAGGGTTACTAGGGCTTCCTGAAACTGAAGTGAACTTGACCGGGCACTCAAACTCGCGAGGGTTAACCCGAAAGTTTCTTGAAAATCATTTGAGGAAAATAATGGATCGACAAGACTGGGAAACCTTTGAGAGGGTATTGGCACTAGCAATATATGGGTTGGTTCTATTTCCATCGGCGCTAGACATGATAGATCAAGCAGCAATGGATGTGTTCTTCACAGTTGAAAGAAAGAAAAACCCCGTGCCGGCAGTATTGGCTGAAACGCTTTTGACTCTAGAATTTTGCCAGCGGCATCCAAAGGGGAAGCTCAGATGTTGTGCACAATTGCTCTATGTATGGGTCATGACTCACATGTACGCAAAAGGCTATATCAACCGCCATTCAGATCCACTAAGAGGCTTCCATAACATCCCTACAAGACAACTTAATGAAGAGGAATGGAAGAACGAGTTTGACAAAGTGGAAAGAGACTCTTTTAAGTGGGTATGCCCATGGTACGAAAGTCAACAGGGGCAAGATATCATTTATAGTTGTGGTGATTATCCAAATGTTCCTTTGATGGGCCCAAGAGGGTGCATATCCTATACACCCGCCATAGCCTTACGACAACTTTGTTGGACGCAAACCGTGCCCCGAGAAGAACAACTCGGTGGATGCTATTTCCGATACGAGGATGGTGAGAATACCAAGTTGTTGGCAAAAGAAGTTAGAAATGCATGGGCCGACCAATCCTAATCATTGTCTTAGAGTATGAAGCATGGAGAAAATCAAGGAAAGATCTTGTCAACATTCCTACAGAAAACACGAAAGCTGAAGATTACTCCCCTTCGGTAACTCAAATGGCAGAACAACTGAAAATCCTGGAAGCACAAATGAAGGAAATGGAACAACAAAAGCAAGATGTCGAGCTGAAAATAGCCATTGGTCAGAAGCGTTGTGAGAAGTTAACAAAGGAAAATGAACATTTAAAGGATTTGTGTGCAGATATCTCCGCAACCTCGAAAGTCCAGAAGAATACAGACAAGGTCCCGTTGAGCGTCATGACTAGGATCCATAATCTTGAAAGCAAAGTATTGTCCTTGACAACAGAAAGGCATCAACTAAGAAAAGAAAAGCGTCGGTTAGAAGAAGAAGTCATTCAGCAAGGAGATGTGAGAAAGTCATTGGAAGTGGAAGTCAATCGACAAAGGGGAGTCAATGCCAACCTACAAAAGCAAATTTGTGCACAAGACAGGATGACTGATGAATTGGTACAAAAGTTCCAAGAGCTGAATATCCTACTAGTTGAAATCAAGAAGCAATGCGATTTAGGGTGGACCTCAGCAAAACACTATCATGATCAAAGGGTTCAAGTAATGAATGCCGTGAAGTGGTGGAGAGAAGAGGCCCGAGAGAGGGATAGATATCGACATATGGAAAAGAAGATATATGAGCATGAATTTGGAGCTAAGCCATTGTATTCCGAATTTTGTCCAAAGCTTTGAAAAGGCAAAAAAAAAAAAAAAAATTTGTGCAGACCCTATGCTTTGTCTCCCGGCTGAGTTGGATGACTTCATGCAAATGTGTGGAGGGTTTGCTCGAGGGCTAAAAAGAAAGAGACCTAAGCTATTGACTTTAGGATGAAAATGTTGTAACAATGTCAATAATCATGATATAATCCCAATCTATGTATTGTTTTGAGGAGATTTTAAAGAAATATGACCTTGCCTCCATAATTCTATGTTTTGCTTTGAGGAGTTTAATGAAATCAGTTCTTGCTCCTACGATTCCTTCGCACTCCAACTCTTACACTTGACTTGCGATGACACATATCGTGGAGCATGGTCTTCCTTTAGTATGTTGTCAACTACATCTTTGCCTTATAGGATTCTTCCTTTTGCGCAAAGGTTAGGACGAGATGTCTCAACTCAGAAATTGCTAGTGTGTTTGAGACAACATCTATTGTGGAGAGTTGTTTCTCCCCTAGATTTGTTGTCAACTCCATTTCATCTTATGAGCACAAGGCTCTCTGTGTGGGATGGAGGGACCATCTTTTGTCTGTTATAAGGTGTTAACTCAAAAAATATAATAAAAATATTAATAATAACTCCAAAGGTGATTTTCATAAAAGCTTTTTGTTTTTTTTCAAACATTTTGTTCTCATTTTTCTTGTGGTTTTAAAACAGTGTGTGGATTTTCTGAACAATTGCTCGAAGACACCCTTATCGCACTCGGTCACAGACAAGAGCCATTGCGGATGAACTAGAAGAAGTCCAAGAGATCAGGGATGAAGTCAGTCAGATCAAGGATCAGATGACTAAGATGATGGAGATCCTACAAGCAATGCAGAAGGAAAAGAACACAAAGGAGAACCCTCCAGCCTCGAACGAAGGACATCCGGCCACACCTCTCATTCCCCCGGGTTTCGCTCAGATTCCTATTCAAGGCTTCAACCAATCAGGGGCCATGATGCCTCTCCCTATTTATCCAAGCAACTAAACTCATTTTTCATTTGACCCGAACAATCCCCCATACGGTTTGCCTTGCGGATTTGTGCCACCAACGGCCCCCAGCCCACAAGATGGCATTCAAAACTCCGAGCATATCACTCAAACACAAACCACCACTGATGCCGTCCAAATGCCACAAACACAAACTGTCAACCCTACAGATGGTAACACCCCGACAGTGACACTTTATGCCAATCCAAAATATCCTCAATACACCCTTCATTATGGACCCCGGGGGACTCAAATGATGCTAAACTTCGAATCCTCCTACATGCCATACTCCTTCCCTCAGAATATGTATGGTGAAACTCCAGTGAATCAGTCAGGAGGGAATTCCCAATCTAAAGAAAAGTTGGAAGTGCTAGAAGAAAGACTACGGGCCATTGAAGGAGTAAATAGTTATGGTCTGCGGGATGCTTCGGAACTTTGTCTGGTGCCAAACGTTGTAATTCCACCAAAGTTTAAGGTACCCGATTTCGACAAATATCGGGGAACCACTTGTCCCAAAAACCATCTGACAATGTATGTAAGGAAGATGGCATCATACGCTCAAGATGACAATATCTTGATTCACTTCTTCCAAGACAGGTTTAAGCGGGGGGCAGCTTCAAATTGGTACACGCATCTCGAACGGCCCCACGTCCGATACTTCAAAGATCTAGCAGATGCATTCTTGAAGCAATACAAGTACAATATTGACATGGCTCCCGATAGGATGCAACTCCAAAATATGGCAAAGAGAGACACTGAGACCTTCAAGGAGTATGCACAACGATGGAGGGAATTGACTGCTCAGGTAGAGCCTCCATTGGCCGAAAAAGAAATTGTGGCAATGTTCATTGATACCCTCCAGTCGCCTTTCTATGATAGGATGATTGGGAGTGTGTCATCGAACTTTTCTAACATGGTCATCATTGGTGAGAGAATTGAAAGTGGAATGAGGAATGGCAAGATCACTGAGACTTAAGTAATGAACGGCCCGAAGAGAGCCCCATTTCTGAAAAAGAAAGAAGGAGAAGCACACGCAGTAACCTTTGAACAAAAGAAACCAAACCAATATAGACCAAGCCAAACACCCACCTTCCAAGCCCAATACGCCCCATATTACCAACCACCTCCGTACCACCAAGCCAACCAGCCATACATCGCCGCCACCTCACAATTTCCAAATCCTCAACAGATGGCTCCTTACCAACCATCGTACCCTTCTCAACCTCAAACACACCCTACCATGCCACCTCAAATTGTCCAGCCCCTAGGTCCAAACCCAAACACAAGCCAAACAAGACCACCGTATAACTCGGAGAGGAAGCCAGTACATTTCGACCCGATACCCATGACCTATACTGAGCTACTGCATCAGCTTATAAGCAAATCTGTGTTGACCCCTATCATAATGAAACCATTGGGGCCTCCTTATCCGAAGTAGTTTGACCTAAATATGAAATGTGAGTATCATGTGGGGGAAATAGGTCATTCCACTGAGAACTGCAGGGCTTTCAAATTTAAAGTACAAGATCTTATTGATGCTAAGTGGTTGAGCTTTCAGAAAAATGCTCCGAATGGGGCACAAGGTCCTATGCCAAATCATGGGGGCTCGGGAGTCAATGCCATTGATAGCTTTATGGAACCTACTCTTAAGAGCCAAGTGGCTGATGTCAGAACTCCCATGAGAGTTGTTTTAAGGGAGATGCAAAAACATGGATTGGTGCAAACCTCAATTGTTGAAGAGAAGACTCCTGATGAAGAGATAAGGTGCGACTTCGACGGGAATATGGGGCATTCAATTGAAGACTGCGCAGAATTTCGACAGGTTGTGCAACAGTTAATAGATATGAAGATTATCCTAATTGGTTATGAACCGAATGAGTGTGGCATTAACATGGTCGCTGAATCTACAATTTCCCCAACTCCAGTTAAGATAACTCTTTTTACTGTTGTGATTAATCCTCAACTGGTTCCTGAGCAAGTCACTCCGAAGCCAGTGGTGATACACTATACTGAGAAGGAACCTATGCCGGTTTCGAGTGGTCCAACACCAGTTGTCATCCGAGTCCCAGGTCCTTTCCCTTACAAGGACACCGAAGCGGTACCATGGAGATATGATAGGCAGGTTCAACAAAGTCCTCCCAATGGGACCACTGTGATTACCAACATTTCGGGAATTGGTGGAATGACTAGGAGTGGTTGTATTTATACTCCAGAGGTATTGCGAAAGGAGGGAACAAAAAAGGAAGAAAAAGATCGCAAGGGGAAAGAAAAGGTGGAAGGAACACCGGCCGAAAAGGATACCAAAGAGGGTGATAATAAAAAAGAGGTATCTGATGAAGAAGTCGGTGAATTTTTGAAGTTCATCAAGCAGAGCAAATACAGGGAGGTGGATCAATTGAATCAAACTCCAGCTCGGATATCTCTTTTGTCTCATGTATCTCATGACATCACAATTGATAAGCTTGATAACATCGTGGGTAACATCATTGCTGATAATTATATCACCTTCACTGATGACGAAATTCCAGCTGAAGGAATGGGGCACAACAAGGCGTTACACATCTCGGTGAAGTGTTGAGACCATGTCATGGCTAGGGTTCTCATTGATAATGGTTCTTCTTTGAATGTAATGCCAAAGTCAACACTGGCAAAGTTGCCTTTCGATGGAACTCATATGAAGCCAAGCACAATGATTATAAGAGCTTTCGATGGCACCCGAAGGGAAGTTATGGGAGAAATTGAATTACCCATTCAGATTGGCCCTTGCACCTTTGAAATACTCTTCCAAGTAATGGACATTATGCCAACTTACAGTTGTCTCCTAGGACGACCATGGATCCATTCGTCTGGAGCTGTACCTTCCACACTGCACCAGAAAGTGAAGTTCATTGTCGATAGCAAGCTGATAATTGTTTATGGAGAGGAGGATATGTTAGTGAGTAAGCCATCAACAACCCCTTACATTGAAGCTGCCGAAGAAGCTCTTGAGACCGCTTTCCAATCGCTTGAAATTGCCAATGCCACTTATGTCGGGGACGGTGCTCCACTCTTGAAACCTCAGTCATCTAAAACGTTCATTATGGTGGCTAGGGTTATGCTCGAAGGGGGATACCGACCTGGAAGCGGTTTGGAGAAGAATAGCCAAGGTGTCACTGACATCCTCACGCTCACCGAGAACAAGGACAGGTTTGGGTTGGGATATAAACCCACCGAGGCCGACAAGATGGGGTTATGGAAGAGAAGAAAAGAAAGAGGTTGGCTCGGCTGGAAAATCGTGAATACGAGGCTGAAAGGGTTCCCATTTGTGACATTCGACAGAGCTTTCGAAGTGTAGGGTTCGCATTCCTAGACCAAGCAGCAGCTATTGAAGATGATTATCTCGCCGATCATGGTGTCAATTTGGTGTATCCATGCCCTCCGGATACAGAGCTCAACAATTGGGAGGTCATTGAGTTCCCTAGGACCATAGAATTTTTTTCAAAGTAATTCTGTAATTCTTATCCTTTTGCTCTGCCCAAGGCTTTAGGATTTTTGTTGTAATGGGCTTACTTGTTTCCGTTTCAGTATGACTTATCAATAAATGCATGCATTCAATATCTTTATGTTCTTATCCCTCTTTTCTTTTTTTTACTTTCGCTTTTATTCATTGTTCCTCACCAATAAATGCAGTTTCCCATCTTTAACCGTTATTCATTCATCTTTCCCTGATAAGTACCAAAATGCAGATCTAAAAGTGACTCTCTTGAAAATGACAGTGTTAATAACTCAGCATACAATTTTGACTTTCACATTGATCATGATGATGAGGTTGTTGATGATGACGAGGAAGTCCCACCTGAACTATTGAGGTTGATAGAGCAAGGAGCTTGGGAAATTCGGCCCCATGAAGAGCCGAGTGAACTAATTAATTTGGAAACTGAAGATGATAAAAAAGAGGTCAAGATCGGCCTTTCCCTGAAAGAAAAGGAGCGGAGCAGGTTGATCAGGTTGTTGATGGATTATAAAGATGTTTTCGCATGGTCGTACCAAGACATGCCAGGGTTAGACCCTAGTGTAGCGGAACACAAACTGCCATCAAAGCCGGAGTGTCCTCCAGTAAAGCATAAGCTACGAAGGATGAAAGCGGAAATGTCTTTAAAGATCAAGGAGGAGGTCAAGAAGCAACTGGATGCGGGTTTCCTAGAAGTGGTAAAGTATCCTCAATGGGTTGCTAACATCGTTCTTGTCCCCAAGAAAGATGGAAAGGTTCGAATGTGTGTCGACTTTCGAGATCTGAACAGAGCTAGCCCAAAAGATGATTTTCCTCTGCCTCACATTGGTGTTCTTGTAGATAATACTGTCCAACATGCATTATTCTCTTTCATTGATGGATTCTCAGGATATAATCAGATCAAGATGGCACCTGAAGATATGGATAAAACTACATTTGTCACTTTATGGGGAACCTTTTGCTACAAGGTTATGCCCTTTGGCTTGAAAAATGCTGGGGCAACATATCAGCGGGCTATGGTGGCTTTATTCCATGACATGATGCATAAGGAGATAGAAGTTTATGTAGATGATATGATTGCCAAGTCCAGATCCGAAGATGACCATGTTAACAATCTGCAGAAGCTTTTTGAGTGGTTAAAGAAGTTTGAGCTCCGACTGAATCCCGCCAAATGCATTTTTGGAGTAAAATCAGGCAAGCTTCTGGGGTTCATTGTTAGTCAAAGAGGAATAGAGGTTGACCCTGAAAAAGTTCGAGCAATCATCGATATGCCAGCACCTCGAACGGAGAAAGAAGTTCGCGGATTTTTAGGAAGATTGAACTACATTGCTCGGTTCATATCCCAACTGACCGCGACGTGTGAACCAATTTTTAAATTGCTACGCAAAAATCAGGCAGTAACATGGAATGAAGATTGTCAAAAAGCCTTGAGAAGATCAAACAATACCCTACCAGGAGCCTCCAGTCTTGGTTCCCCAGGTTCAGGAAGGCCTCTCATAATGTATTTGTCTGTGCTAGATGAATCAATGGTTTGTGTCTTTGGGGCAACACGATGAGTCAGGAAGGAAGGAACATGCCATCTATTATCTAAGTAAGAAATTCACCAGTTGCGAAGCCAATTACTCACTGCTAGAACGCACTTGCTGTGCTTTGGCTTGGGCGGCCCGCCGTTTAAGGCATTACATGTTGTGTTACACTATATGGTTGGTGTCCAAAATGGATCCAATTAAGTATATCTTTGATAAGCCTGCTCTGACTGGAAGAATTGCTCGCTGGCAAGTCCTACTATCAGAATACGACATTGTTTATGTCACCCAAAAAGCAATAAAAGGGAGTGCTCTTGCAGAATATCTAGCCAATCAGCCAGTAGAAGATTATGGATCGATGCAATGTAATTTCCCAGATGAAGATATAATGGCTTTGTTTGATCGCGAGCAATCACTAGAAAAAGAAAAGTGGACCTTGTTATTTGACGGAGCTTCTAATGCATTGGGACATGGAATTGGGGCAATACTAATCTCACCGAAAAATGATTATTTCCCTGTTACTGCAACGCTTTGCTTTGATTGTACAAACAATATAGCCGAATATGAAGCTTGTGCGCTCGGGATCCTGGCAGCAATAGAATCAAAGGCAAAGATACTGGGGGTATATGGGGACTCTGCATTAGTCATCCACCAGTTAAGAGGGGAATGGGAAACCCGAGATGCCAAGTTAATCCCGTACCATGATTACATCAAAGGTTTGATTGAGCAGTTTGATGAAGTCACGTTCCATCATATTCCCTGAGAAGATAATCAATTAGCTGACGCGCTGTCTACCTTGTCCTCGATGTTCAAAGTAAGTGACGAGAGGAACTTACCACTCATCAAAATGGAAAGTCGTGATCATCCTGCATATTGTCAAGTGATAGAGGAAGAGTCTGATCAAAAACCGTGGTACCATGACATCAAATGCTTCATCCAAAGAAGGGAACACCCTCCGGGCATTTCAGAAAATGACAAAAGAACTCTAAGAAGACTTGCAATGGGTTTCTATTTAGATGGAGGTATTCTCTACAAAGGAAATCATGACATGATGTTGTTAAGATGCGTTGACGCAAAAGAAGCTAAACGCATAATTGAGGAGGTCCATGAAGGATCTTTCGGAACACACGCGAGCAGTCATGCAATGGCAAGAAAAATCTTGAGGGCTGGCCAATACTGGTTGACAATGGAGGCAGATTGTTTTAGTTATGCGAAGAGGTGCCATAAGTGTCAAATATATGTTGATAGGGTTCATGCGCCGCCAGCTCCCTTGAATGTCATGACGGAACCCTGGCCATTCTCAATGTGGGGAATGGATGTGATCGGTCCAATCGAACCAAAAGCCTCAAATGGGCTTCGCTTCATTCTTGTTGCCATTGATTATTTCACAAAGTGGGTTGAGGCTGCATCGTATGCCAATGTGACCAGAAATGTCGTGATCAAATTTGTAAAAAGATAATTAATTTGTCGTTATAGGTTGCCAAGTGAGATTATCACTGATAATGCGACTAACTTGAACAACAAGATGATGAAAGAGATGTACGAAAACTTCAAGATAAAGCATCACAATTCCTCCCCATATCGCCCAAAGATGAATGGGGCTGTTGAGGCCGCCGATAAAAAAATCAAGAAGATTGTCCGGAAGATGGTGGTGACGTATAAGGATTGGCTTGAGATGTTACCTTTTGCTTTACATGGCTACCGTACCTCTATTCGCACCTCGACAGGGGCAACGCCATATTTTTAGTTTATGGGATGGAGGCAAAGTGCTCCGATTGAAGTAGAGATCCCCTCATTAAGGGTATTGAGAGAGGCAGAGTTGGAAGAAGCTGAGTGGGTCCAAGATTGACTCGACCAATTGAACCTTATTGAAGAGAAGAGATTAGGGGCATTGTATCACGGTCAATTGTACCAGAGAAGGTTGATGAGAGCTTATGAGAAGAAAGTACGGTCGCGACAGTTTCGGGAAGGTGATTTGGTGCTCAAAAAGATCCTACCAATCCAAAAGGATCATCGTGGGAAGTGGACCCCGAACTACGAAGGACCTTACGTTGTGAAAAAGGCCTTCTCGGGAGGAGCTTTAATCCTCACCAGGATGGATGGGGATGATCTTCCACTCCCTATAAACTCGGATGCAGTCAAAAAGTACTATGCTTGAACGCACATCCCAAAAATCAGAAAGTGAATGTAAAAAAAAAGCTCGCTAGTCTGAAAATCTGAAAACACAGACTAGGCAAAAGTTAGAGCAACCCGCTAGGTTGAAAACCTGAAAAGGCGGTCTAGGCAAAAGTTAGGGTTCAAAAAAATAAAATAAACAAGGGAAGTGTCGTCAAGCCGATGAACTGGGGCAATCAGTGGGCTAGATGCATGAAGACTGGGGCAGATAGCACGCTCAGATGATGATGAATGAGCAGTCAAGATGGTATGAGAGATACTAACACTAGTCGTGGAAAGAGGTGTCACTTGAGGAGATGTGATTCCACTCCACAACCTTTTTTGAAAGTCCATACTCATTTGTAATATCTGCTTTGTATACCTTTTCGGTCCAAATATAATGACATTGACTCCCAATTCATTTTACCCTTATCTCTTTCTCTTAACTTTTGTCAAATGTATGTATGCATTCATCATGATAAGTATATACTGAAATGTTGAAACATGTATTGTTGTCTTCAAAAGCATTTAGAGTTTCTTTGAAAGTCTCGAAAGGTCGTAAAGGACAAGATGGTCTCCCAACGAAGGACACCGTGGGGTCTCGACGACAAGAAGCACGGGGACAATCATTGCAAAGGAAGCGCACCCTTTCAAAAAGTGCTTAGCCTTTTCCTCCACGAAGACAGGACTTGTTTTAGTTCATCTCAGGACTAGTCTATGATCAACACATTAAGGGGTCGAGGGTGATAATAAAAACCACCTAAAAGATTAAAAATTAAAAAAATAGTAACGTGTTACGAGCTTTCCTTGTGTTGCATTGAAATCGATTGAGGTTTTCATCAAGCATATAAGACATTTACGGCATCATGCATTGCAATTGTTTGTCTCTCGTAAGCACAAAACCCAGTAAATTGCACATACATCATAGCTTTTTACCTTTTGTCAAGCTTCAATGGATAACCAACTCCACAAGCTTTTTACCTTTGTCAAGCCGGTGGACAACCGACTCCTCAAGCTTTTAATCCTTTTCCTGGCAAGCTTCCTTGGATAACCGACTCTGCAAGCTTTTAATCTTTTGCTTTCAAGCTTCAGCGGATAACCGACTCCGCATGCTTTTAATCCTTTTGCTTTCAAGCTTCAGCGGACAACCGACTCCGTAAGCTTTTTACCTTTCCTTTAAAGCTTTAGCGGATAACCGACTCTGCGTGCTTTCTATTTTCTGTCAAGCTTCAGTGGATAACCGACTCCACAAGCTTTTAATCCTTGTGCTTTCAAGCTTTAGCGGACAACCGACTCCGTAAGCTTTCAACGTTTCCTTTCAAGCTTCAGCGGATACCCGACTCGACATGCTTTTTTTATTTTCGGTCAAGCTTCAGCGGACAACCGACTCCGTAAGCTTGTAACATTTGTTTTCAAGCTTCAGCGGACAACCGACTCCGCAAGCTTTTAATCCTTCTGTCAAGCTTCAGCGGATAACCGACTCCGCAACCTTTTAATCCTTTTGTTCTCAAGCTTCAGCGGACAACCGACTCCGTAAGCTTTTAACATTTCTTTTCAAGCTTCAGCGGACAACTGAGTCCATAAGCTTTTAGCATTTAATTTCAAGCTTCAGCGAACAACCGACTCCGTAAGCTTTTACCATTTCTTTTCAAGCTTCGGCGGATACCCGACTCCGCAAGTTTTTCGCATTTCCTTTTAAGCTTCGGCGAATAACCGACTCCGCAAGCTTTTAACCTTTCTGTCAAGCTTCGACGGGTAACATACCCTGTAAGCTCTGTTTGTTCAAGCTTCAGCGGACAAACGACTCCGCAAACTTTTTATCTTTCTGTTCGAGCTTCTACGGGCAGTCCATCCCGTAAGCTTTTAATTATGCATCCGTTTACTTGTCAGTGAACTCCGGCCAAAATTGGAGTTCATGTCTTTACTCGTTTCTTATAACAATAATAGGTTAACTACGGTTACACCTACTATCTAATAAGAAACAAGTAAAGAGGGGCAGCTGTGAACACCTAATTTTGCCCGGATTTTTTTTAATTAATGTTTTGAAAAATAGTAAACAAAAAAATGATAAAAATGAAACAAAAAGTGATTTTATTCTTGGCCCATTATAGAATCGGAAATGGTCCAGTTTTATTTTGTTGTTGCAAGCCCATTATCCAAACCCAAATCCAAAAATAAAAATGATAAAAAATAAAATTAGAAGAGGGCTGTATGGATTATTGCCTCCTGGTACCATTTTTTCCATCCTTGCCTTGTCCTCTTCCACTTCAAGTATAAACAAGCTTTCTTTTATTTCCCCATTTTTGTTTTCTTGTGCTTTTTCCCAAAACAAGGGGTAGTAATCCCCTGCACCTGCAACAACCCAAGCTGAGTAGTGGGAGTACCACAACATGGCACCACCATCTGTACAAACTCATTCGTCCTTGCCTCTCAACAAAGCAAGAATAAATTTTGGCATCATCCTACAATGGTTTGGCTATATATATATTGAGCACTCAACGGAATAGGGGGGAGGAGACCATTCAAATACACAAAATCAGAGGGGAGAAGGGGATCGAGAGTGAAAGAAGAGAGAATAAAAATACATACCCAAAATTCTCTTCTCGACCCATCGTCCATTATTCCCAAAACACACCTCTTCATCCATTCAACTTCCACCCACCACCAACCTTCCTTCATCTTCACGTTCTAAACAAAACAACCCCTCCATTGATACCCAAACCAAGGACACCGTGATCCACCACTCAAGCAATTAAATCAAAGTCCAAAGGAAAAAAAAAGGAGAAGAGAAGAAGGAGGGGAACCACCCACATAGAATCGCTTCACCGTCGTGCTCCTCCATCCTCTCGCCACACACCATCACCAATCTTGCGTCCCCGCACCGTTCACCACCACATCCAGATGCCCTGCGAACCACCACTCCGCCGCATCCCACTCTCCCGATGTGAGACGACACCACCGCCACTCCTCCGCCTCAAAACCCCGTTATCGCCGCTCCAGATCGTGTCGAACCGCGAGCCGTTGTCACCGTAGCCTCGGTTTAGTTCTGCGAACCGCTGCGCTGTGTCCATCCCGCCTCGTCCGTCCTGGTCCTCCAACGCCGTTGTCTCGCCCAATCACTCCACCCACTGTCACCACGACTCCCCTCCTATTCCTCCTCCTGCGTTTCCTTCTTTGATGGTGAGAGTTTTGTTTTTTTCTTCTTTACATTCCTTTTTTCATTTTTAGTATCAAAGCATTTAGTGGTTTTTGGGCCAGCTGCTAGACCCACGTGGAAACAGATTCTACAACCTTTTAGAAAAAATCAAACCTTTTTTAAAAATAAAAATCTTTTTCCAAAAAAATCAAACCTTTTAAAAATCAAACCTTTTATAATAAAAATTATTTTTTATGAAATATAATCTTTTGAATTCACGCAACAATCTATGACATTGATGTATGCTTTTTTTTTTCATCCTCAAGTGTCATATGAATTGTAAGGGTTTATTGTATAGCCCCGCTATCTTTAACCCTGTGCAAGAGTGAATTCCTTCTCTTTGTAAAAATTCAAATGTTTTCGATTTACTCTTTTTTTTAACAAAACTTATCCAACTTTTACAAAAAAATTCTTATGCAACAATCTACAATGTTGATGTATGATTTTTCATCTTCAAGTGTTGTAAGAATTATAAGGGTTTATCGTATAACACTTTTTTCAAATATTCCCTTTTTTATTAAATGTTTTCTTCTTTTACATTCCACCTCTTTTGTATTTATCTCTTTTTTCTCCTCTCCTTGTGTTTTTTTCTCCCGTTTGTTGTTTGTTTTCGTTGCTTGCTTTCTGTTTCCATTTTTCTTTTTTTTTTCTCTTTTCTTTCCCCCTCAATTTTTCGACTCTTACTTTGCACCGGACGTCAAGCCAAACTAAATTTTCCCTTTTTTTCTTTTTTATGTTAAAATGATTAATCAAAATCCTTTATAAACAATCAATTTAAAATTTTTTATATACAATAATTAAAAATATACAAAAATAAAAATAAAAAATATAAAAAATTAAAAATTAAAAATAATTCTTTCTTGTAAATAATTTTTGGGTAAAATAAATATTTAAAAAGTTATTAAAAGGTTTTTTTGCACAATTAACTTGAGGTACCATTTTTTAAACGGAGCGTGTGGGGTGCTAATACCTTCCCTACTGTAGAATCGACTCCCTGACTCATCTCTTTCTCTTTTTTAAGACCAGTTTACCTTTAAATAATTGGGTTTTCTAAGATTTTCCCAATAAAATTTTAGTGGCGACTCCTCGGTCTTTTTATCTCCCTTTTTCGCGACGTCCGGACGAGACGGTCGCGACAACAAGAATCCACTTAATCACTCTTACTTTTATCATCATTCAGACAATCATGTTATAATGGCCGAATTGTCTCATTAGCCAAAATATAACACGAAAGATATAGGAAATAAAGAACATAATGTGCAAACTCACATATTTACTATTTAATAATATCATAGCGAACTTTCTATCATGATGCTTGAACTGCCACAAAGATCGATCATAACATATTTCACCCACACAATCGAGCATTACGTCTCGATGTCGCCGATAAGCATGTTAAGTCTCTAAATGTCTGATGTGCATTTGCCCTAAGTTTGTCTAATGACTGGATTGTTGACTATCTGCATTGAAGATTCAACTTGTCTGAAAGGAGCTTTCACATGTCTATGGTCCTTCGATAAGTAACACAAGGACAAAAAAGCTTTTAGAAGCTGCCCCCTCAAGTAGAAGTCATCGAAGCTTTCTCTCTCACGCTTGTCAAGAAAGTCAGAAGGTCAAACACTCAAGCAACCTAGGAACTCAAAATGAGTGCTTCTAATATGTTTTATTCCCCTAGTACAACTGGGAGTTGCACAAAAGTGGAAATTGAAAGAATATAATTCCATGCTCATTTCATTAGCATAATCGTGATTATATACAACCATTACAAGAGAGATCCTAGGTTATAATTAAGGAAACTAATTATACACATTAGCATGATTGTGGTTATATACAACCATTACAAGAGAGATTCTAGGCTATAATTAAGGAAACTAATTATGCACAAGATCATTAACATTATGACTAGATACAAAATATATTTACATATATTCTAACACACCCCCAGATCAAGTGGGAGGTTGCCGTACACCGAGACTGTCCCAAAATCCTCAAATAGAACCAAGGGAAGGCCCTTTGTAAAAATATCTGCAATCGATAACGTGACGGGACATGTAAGATGCGAACTTCCCCCACGAGCAACCTTTTCGCGAACAAAGTGAATATCCATCTCGATATGTTTAGTGCGCTGATGTTGAACAGGATTTCAGAGAGATATATCACACTAACATTATCACAATACACCAAGGTAAGCTTTCGAATAGGACAATGAAGTTCTAGAAGAAGGTTTTGTAACCAACAAGACTTAGAAACCACATTGGCAACGCCCAGTATTCCGCCTCAGCACTAGATCGTGACAAAGTAGCTTGCCGTTTGACGGACCAAGAAATTAAATTATCACCAAGAAACACACAATAACCAGATGTAGAGCGTCGGTATCCGGACACCCATCCCAATCAAGATCCGTATAAGAAAGGAGAGTGGATGTATAAGAAGGATAAAGATGCAAGCCATAATCAAGAGTTCCCTGAATGTAGCGCACAATACGCTTGAGCGCATGAAAATGTTCTTCCCCAGGGTCATGCATGAATAAACACACCTTTGCACAACATAAGCAATATCGGGTCTCGTGAAAGTGAGATCTCGAAGAGTCCAAGGCTTCCCGATAATGAGATGGATCTCGTATATGGAGTGCCTAATTAGCACTTAGCTTCGGTTTAGTGTCAACCGGAGTAGGAGATGGCTTACAAGATGACATGCAGACCCGCTCAATGATCTCCGCTGCATACTTCACCGAGATAAAAATAAACTACCAGGATGATGTTAAGTTCATACCCAAGAAATAACTCACGCGCCCTAGGTCCTTCATAGCAAATTCCAAGCTAAGAGGGATATGATAGACTTGCGAATAGCATCGAGGGAGCTGTCAATATAATATCATCCACATACAAAAGAATGTAAGCTATAGCTGTATCTTCCCAAGTAAATGAAGAGAGAATGATCGAAATATTGTGAGAAAACCCAAGAGTAGAAACATAATCAGCAAATCTCTTGTACCAAGCTCGAGGGCCTGTTTGAGCCCATATAGAGATTTCTTCAACAAGCATACATGATTAGGATTATTCTGGTCCCTAAAACCCATGGTGATGCATGTACACAGTCTCTTTGAGTTCTCCATGCAAGAAAGCATTCTTCACGTCAAGTTGGTGAATGAGCCATGCTTTAGAGAGGGCTAAACCGGAGAACAGTGGTGAATAGTTGCCGGTTTGACTCTCGGGCTAAAAGTCTCACCACAATCCATGCCAACCTGTTGAGTTTTTCCATCACCTACAAGACGGGCCTTATGCCTCTCAAAACACCATCATATATTTCTTTAGTAAAAATCCACATGTAAACCGAATCACATTAACATCGGTGGATGGGCACCAACTCCCACGTCTTATTTTTAATAAGAGCATTAAATTCATCATCCATAGCCATTTTTCCATTCGGGTCATGAAGGCGGATACCAGGTTACGTGGCAGGGGGGATTTAGTGACATTAGTGTTAAGATTTAATTGTCGTTTGGGTTTGAAAATCCCATCTTGACTACGTGTAACATGTCTCAGAAGTCGAAAGAGAGTGGGCTGATATGGAAGTGAAGGTGTAGGCATTGGGCTGGGGAGGGTGGGCTGGTTGGAGGTTGCGGGTTGGGGAACAACTCGCCGGGGCCGGTTGGTTTGGGCCTAGTTGAGAGGTCGAATGGTGGACCACGTAAGGGGAGGGTCCATCGTCCATAAAACTATAAGTTTGAGGTTCAGGATTGTGCAACTTAGCAAATGGGACTCGTGAATGATTTTACAAGAGGACAAATCATAGCACTTGTAACCACGATGATTAGATGGGAACCCCAAAAAGACACACGGGGTGGAACGAGCTTGAAGTTTGTTTATGGTAGTAGAAGGTAATAGAGGATAGCATAAACACCCAAAAACCCGAAGATGAAAGTAGGAAGGGTCCTTTTGATAAAAAACCTGGAGAGGTGACTGATAGGCTAATTGTTTACTTGGAAGAATGTTGAGGAGATATGTTGCCATTTGTAAAGCATGATGCCAAAATGAAGGTGGTAAAGATGCATGGACTAGCTATAATTAGTTTCCTTAATTATATACAAGATCATTAACATTATGATTAGATACAAAATATATTTACATATATTCTAATAGAAATGTACTATGCAAAATACAAAAAGCAACCTGCACAACTCTAATTTGGGCTGCACAAAGCATAAAGCATTGGACTTACATGTTAAAGTACAACCAACGTTCATTTTTGCATTAACGGCTGTCCGTAACGCATCCGTATTGCATTTAATGGAGCTCAGCTTGAATCCAAGACTTTATGGAATGTATCTAACATATTCAAAATGATTGGAACTTATACATATAGAAGCCATTGAAGATGAAGATAGAGAACACATAGCATTAAAGTTCCATTACTCTGAGCATTTAATCCTTCATTCCGTATTCTTCAATCATTTGAATTTTATTACGCATACTTTATATCCTTCACATTTAATTCACTCTTCTGAGTGTTAGTGAAAGACTTTCAAATTGTATTTATTACAATCTTTTCTCAAACAAACTTGAGTGAGCCTAGAGAGACTAGGTGAGCAAAGATTACTTGTCTTGGAGACTGGAGAGACTAGGTGTGCAAAGAATGCTTGGAGTCTATAACCTGATAAGTTATAGTGAAGAAAACTTGGTGCTGCCAAGGACTGGACGTAGCCCTAGTTGTTAAAGAGTGAACCAAGATAAATAACTGTGTTAAATCTCTCTATCCTTATCTCTTTAGTTGCTTTTATTATTTTATTTTTTAACTCAACTAAAAGGTTGAAGTGTGAAAATCAAACAAGTTTTACTCTTGATGTTTGTGTGTTTTTCACGTGAAAATCGATCAGACAGGTCACCCGTGTCGTGCTTTGTGAAAACACTTGTTTGGCCCTAAATTCTGTGTGCGAAAAGTTTTCAACTTTGTTTTAAAGTCCGATAAAACACACCAACCCTTCTCGTGTTTATAGTTGTCTATTTCAAAGCATACTATCCATTCGTCCATTGGACGTTACGTCTCTCATCATCCCCAATGCGGTCTTACAATTACTAGGCGTCCATAGTACATGGTCATCTCATCCTATCCAAATTTTAAAGGGCATTACATATAGTTGTCCCTGGTGGGCTATCCATAACCATATGCATATGGGTGTTACCTATCGTCACCCTTAGTGCATTTCTACACTATGCCATATTTGGTCTTTAATAGAGTACACTTAATAGCATTTCGGGAGGAACCACTTTAGAAAAATACGCCAAGGTTTTATATCGCTTTTCAGAGAAACGATATTCAAAGTTACACTACACCTTTAAAAATGTTTCCCCAAGAAAGCTTTCCATTACCTCATACCTTATTTTGAAAATAATGCGGTTAAACATTATTAGCGCTTTATCGAGGAAGCGCTATCATGACTTACACATTTAATAGCATTTATTCCAAATTGCTATTGAAGTTGTAACTATCATAGCGCTTGAATGATGAAAATCTATCTTTCCTTCATATTAAAACGACACCTTTTAGGCGACTAACTCTCTTTCCAATTAGTTGTCACGGCTCATAAACGCACAATAAACACTCTAAAATAGAAAACTATAAACATGAGAAGAGGGGTTGGATTAGTGTTTATCAGAAATTAAAACAAAGCTAAAAACTTTTTGAACCCTGAAGCTAGGTTCAGACAAGTGTGAAAAACACCGCATAGACAAGTGACCTGTCTGGTGTGATCTTAACCAAAGCACACGAGCACAACACTTGAAAACAAGTTTGATATACATACCTTAACCCCCTTTAGTTGAGATAGCAGATAATATAATCAAAGCAACTAAAAGAGTTTCAAGGAAGAGAGATAAACACAACTATTTATCCTTGTTCACCCATTAACACTAGGGCTACGTCCATCTTTGGCAAAGCACCAAGTTTCTCCACTATAACTGATCAGGGCTGCAGACAGCAAATATTCTTTGCACACCTAGCCTCTTGTGCTCCAAGACAAGTATTCTTTGCTCACCTAGCCTCTTCAGGTTCACTCAAGTTTGTTTGAGAGATGATTGTAATTAATACAATTTGCAAGTCTTTCACTAACACCTCAGAAGGGTGAATTAAATATAAGTTTAGAAAGACTCGCGTAACAACTCAAATGATTGAAGAATATAGATTGAAAGAATGAAGAAATAAATGAGCAAAGAAACGGATATTTAACGCCGTTTGTTCTCTATCTTCATCTTCATTGACTTCTTTATTTATAGCCTTCAGCATTTAAGATCCGTTAGAGAGACATTCCTTCAAATGTTACCACAAGCAGTAACTCCATTAAATGGAATAGAGGCGTTACTAGTCATCCATTAATGTAATAGGAACATTGGTTATACTCTAACATGGAGGATCATGGCTTTATGTATTGTGTGAGCCAAATCGAGTTGTGTAGAATGCTTTTGTACTTTGCAGAGCACATTTTCTTTTTCTGTAATAACCAGGAGTACTAGGGGAATAAAGCACGTTGGAAAAATTCTTTAACTGGACTTCGTTTCCGATTTCCTAGGTTGTTTTGTGAGAATAACCTTTTGACTTTCTTGATAAGCGTGAGAGAGAAAGCTTCAGAGTCTTCTGTATGAAGGACGACTTTCCAAAGCTCTTTGTACTTGTGTTCATCATTGAAGGATCACAATCGAGTGAAGGCTTGCAGAGACAAGTTGAATCTTCAATGCGAGAAAGTTAACATCTAAGTCAGTAGACGGGTTGATTTTTGCTTCTCAGCAAAGGTGGCCTTTATGTGGGGCAAACAGTGAGAAAGTGAATTCTTACTATTGTGATTTGACACTGTATAGACATGTTAATAACTAATATGAAGGTTAATTAAATCATTAAAAAATGTTTAGTTTTTCATCAAAACTTAGGGAAATGCATCGTAGACATTTTAGAGACTTAACAATCTCCTTTTTTTTATGATGACAAACATTCGAGAGGATTTAATGAACCTTAGAAAATATCAGTATAAGTCATATAAGATTGAGACCGGTTGGAACTTTTTTAGCTCAGGATAGGTAGTGCAGAACAAGTGCACTTAGGTTCAATTCATATTAGGAGTTCTTTTGCACATTATCGTAGAGCATTTTATTAGTTCTGAGTGCATTTAACTATTTAACTTAGATTTATCCGTTGAGTAATTATGATAAGTTATGCAGCTCATTATGATAAGTTGAAGAAAAACATAATTTTGAGAATACTTGTAGTAAAGTACCATAGAAAATGGGATTTTAGTTTCCAATGTTCTTAGAAAGAGTTTTTCTTCAAAAAGGTTTACTATATTTTTTAAAAGAAATAGACTTTTCCAAAACAAATGAGATTTTTAGAAGGAAAAAAAGAAATGGAGTTCCTAAAGTTTGAAAGTTTTAAAAAAATGAATTTCAAA